>JANSTQ010157349.1:0-11124 GCA_026167885.1 Bergia puertoricense
TATCTAATCTATCTATCTATCTAACCTATCTATACATGTATATCTATTGTAATCTATCTATCTATCTAATCTATCTAATCTATCTATCTATCTAATCTATCTATCTATCTAATCTATCTATCTATCTACATATACCTATCTACCTAATAGTATCTATTTATCTGCTCTGATGTCATGACTTTCAGCTGGACAACATTCTGAAAACAACTTGAGCACCTTCTGAAAATTTATTCAACTATTGAAAATGCAGTTTCTCACAAACTAAGAGTTAGATTTAAAAAAATAATAATGGATTTCTTATTGACATCAAGATCTACTGGAATTCACTTTCTTTAGTCAAACAAATTTCATAATGTATGTGTCATTTGGCTTTTGTGAATTTGAATGTAGAATGGGCTAAAAAGAAGTTTGATTATCTTTTGTTTAAAAATTTAATCATTTGACTTCCAAAGCATGCTTAATGAGACTTACAGTTCAGTGTCAGAGTAGTTCTGAAGGAAATTTTATTCTGACCAGATTCATATATGATGGTTTACTACAGGATTCTGTTTTCTCTCAACTTCAGCTATCCAGTGTAATCCACCTGGTTATCCAAAATTTGGTACAGTTTCTGAGAAACCTGGAAAATATGGCATGTATAAATACAGGTCCAAAGTGACATACTCATGCACTGTGCAGTTCTACATATGGGGGAACAGCAGCCGGACATGTGCTGTTGATGCTGATGGACACTCGTACTGGACTGGTGATGAACCAAAGTGTGTGCCTCTAACAGAGTATGAGCAGAACTGCAAGAAAATGACTGGATATCATCTGAAGTGGTCGTTCAATAAGCCACAATGTCAGCTGGACAGTAAGTATACAGCATTAATAATAATAATAAAAGTAATAATAATAATAATTATTATTATTATTATTGTTATTATTATTATAATTATTATTATTATTAAATTTATAATAATAGTAACAAATTTATTATCAAAATTTTCATTATTATTTTAACGACAACTAATAAGGATAATGCCAGAAGGTTTCTAAGGGGTGTGATTATAGTTCACATAAAATTATTTTTTTGAGCCGTAAGGCTAATCAAAATAAATCCAGGCATGTAGTTCCTTTGATGTGACCTGTCAAAATTGCAGCCTCTCCAAAATTTTGTTGTCATAAATTTCATATTACTTTTGTGGTCAGCCATAGACTGTACCACATATGTCAGCATAAAAATTCCTCATCAGCTGGCTGGCTGGCTGCAGTGTCTCTCAATTTTATTCCCAGGCCATCTGCAATCAAAGATAGTGGATGAGCCAAATAAGGTCAATGAAGTTCAAATATGGTGAACAACTCCATATATAGTGACCACAAAAATATATTATGGGATGTTTGTGTGGCACAACACTTACACTGTGATTTTGGCTTGGAGAAGGAGGAGATTTTTTCCTCATGAGTATTTTGTTTTGCAGTAGACTTTTGATGAAAACCAGCAAACTGATCACATGTGAGCTCCTTGAGGCTAATTGCAGTCCTGACTTGTGTTTTGAGTTGCAGGCAGAGAAGACTTGCACATAAAATCTTTTTTTTTTCTTGATTATTACTTCAATTACTGTCAAGTGCATGACCTAATTTGTTTGAATGTTATACCCTGAATTCATTATGTCTGTTCATTCAGTTTTATTAATTAGTGTTCAAAATGTGTCATATTTAAGTTGTCAGTCATATTTACTATTCCCAGAAATGTTAACAAAATTACTGTTTGACTGTGCTACCTAAATTTTTTTAAGGGTATGTGGCAGGAACCATCCAGATTTTTTTTGTTTGTCCTAATGAATAAATAATGTCGGTGAGATGGTATATACAGTTTATACAGACAGGTCCAGTTCAGCTAAGGCTGGTTTATATGGAGGCCTGTGTAAATGAACTAAATACAAATATTAACGATATTAAAAACAAATACAGTTATACAAACACTGACAAAATATAAATTGATAAAGATCATCTTGGCGATTCATTTCCTACGCTATTCTAATTTCGAAAAATAATTTTAGTTTTTTCCTGAATCTACATGTAGTGAGTGATATATCTTGTTTCTTAAATTTGGTGGTAAGGTGTTCCAAACTTTCGTCCCATTGTATATTAAAAAGTTTTGGTACTTGGAAGTCTTTGCACGGGGCAGACAGAGTTCTTTGTTACGGGTGTTGTAAGTGTGGTAATCGCAGAGTAATTATGTAGGAACCACTGGACTTTTAATTGAATCGTAAACTAAATAAACCCCCTCTGTGCTACTTTTATATTGAGCTATACAGGCCCTCGTCTGAAAAATTGTCCTCAAAGTTTCACATTTCGGACACTTTTTCAGCATCGGGCCTGTATAGCTTGATACAAAAAGCATAGAGGAGGTTTATTCACTAATTATTAAAGTATGAGTGGTTACCTTGGAAAGTGAAAAGTTTCCCGGAGCTTATTCACAATTTGTACTGACTGGGAGGATATTTTTTAGAAGAAATTAAGAAGTATGTTTTCATGCACTACATGTATGTAAATGTGTTGGCAAGGTTCCTTCATTGATGAAGGAAAACTCTGGGTGAACATACAGTATGTAGCGAGTAATGATGGGGAGGGGTTGTTCAACAAAAGTTAATTAAGCTTAAAGGTAATTAAGCTTGGGTTATATGAGAATATAAAATTATTTAGTTTAATCCTTCCATGGAACCGAGATGTAATGCAAGTCTGTCCAAGCATGTCTGCATTGAAACTACACAATATAACTGCAAAATTGTAACTGTAATTGTAGTTTTTGTTTTTCTTGTTATTAAATCCATGTTCTATGTCCCTTTTAGATCGTGTTAAGCCAACACTTGCTGTTATTGTTGATAAAGCTCCCAGATCGCGGGAGCTAGACACTCTCACAATAGTTACAGCTTGTGCTGGGTCAACGCTTGGCGCTCTTGTTATTCTACTTGTTGTCCTGGTGTGTGTTCGCAAGCTCCATCGCACCCGTCGATTCCGACATGCGACATTCAGGAGTCGTCGCTACAGTTATGATGATGACAGAGTGGCCCTTATTGCCGCCTACGCTAGTGATGTCCATTTCATCCTTCCCTCGTATGATGAAGCTATCAATCAAGTTGACAGGTCGCCACCTCCTTTTGACTCGGTAGTCAGCAGAAACAGTGACACTGCCAACAATAATGGAAGCAGTGCTGATAACGATAACCGTAGAGCTACAGATGAGAGCCGGAACTCTAGTACAAGTACATTGCCAGCAGAGAATGAGGGCTCAATACATATTGTTTTTAACCCGTTGGCTGAGAGGAGAATGGGCCCGAGTGAGAATGACCGCGCAAGTATCACAGAGCTTCCCGCAGAGGGTAGTAACCAAAATGAAAACTCTGAACAATCAAGTGAAGGAACCAACCAAGAAGACGCTAGAAGTAATTCAACGGACTGTTAAGTTCACCTTCGACACAACTGCAGACTTTCAAAGCAGCAGTTAAGTAAATTTATAAATTGCAACTACCATATTTTCTGAAGCCTGGCTCACACTTGTGAAGCATGAGAAATTTAAATATAAACAGCAGAAAATACAAAGGAACACTGTTTTGAGCCTATTCCTTCTGTTGACACACTTAACCCTTTCACCCCCAGACAGTTTATCAACATCTGTTTTCTCCTTTCAGTAACAATACAAACTAAGTTGTTTGGTTGTGTGAATAAAGAATTGATCACACACAGCAAACTATCAAGTAGGAAAAGCCAAATTCTCCCAAACTGTTTAAAAGGAAAATATTGATATACAGTTCAGGAGAGTTCAGCAACACGTCAAATGTCGTGTTTTGGGTTGAAAGGGTTAGTATTCCGTTTTTTGTTATTTAAACTTCTTATGCTTCCCTTAAGCTCAATTGTATCTCTTAACTATGAACCAGGCAGTTCCAAAACTTATGACTTTGAGCACTTTCCGAAGTTTTCCGTAGATTTCCGAGAATGTCCGAGGGTTTCCGAAAATTTGTGTTAATGTTTTGTTCCAAAACGTTTTAAGCTGGCACTTCTCAAAAGTATTCGAACATTTTCGGAATTTTCTGAATATACAGTACATTACAACACGATCGTTTTCAAAAATTTGTTCTAAAGCATTTTGTGCATTTTCCGAATTTTTTTCGCACACTTTACGAATTCGACGGCTCTATACAAGGTCGAATGATAAAATACTTACTGACTGAGAAGGGTTGGACCAGACATGGAAAATATTTGGTCGTCTAAATGGGTACAATGACCTCGAACCAAAGTTTTCCCCGTCCAGTAAGTAAGGGTACAATGACCTCGAACCAAAGTTTTCCCCGTCCAGTAAGTAAGGGTACAATGACCCCGAACCAAAGTTTTCGCCGTCCAGTAAGTAAGTCCGTAGTCACAGCATTTGTCGCCCTAAAAAATGCGATTGATTACAGTCAACGACGTGACTTGAGAGGCGCATTCACAGACAGGGGCTAGTCGGTGGATCTTTCTAGTTCCAAAATCATTCATTTGCTTCCAGGTACTCAGAATACAAACTGTGAAAGATGAAGTAGCTGCAACACAATTTTAGTTTCAATATCGAAATAACGGATCGAAAAGATGATCTAAGTACAAGATAGAGATTTTTCATTTTGTTCACTGAGATTTAGATGGATACGGTTGAGATTTTAATCCAAGTTTGTTATCTTGGCGTCTGTAATTTTTTGAACTGTTTGGCAATTCTTTGAGTTATATTTTTCCTTTTCCAAATCTCAGAGGAAAATAGAATAAAGTAATATTTTTTGAATGAGAAATCGTCCAAAAATTATTTTGTACAGTAGTAAATCAGTATACAGTTTAAAAATTGTCATTGACAATGTAAACATATCGTGCAATAAAAATACTTGAAGTTAGTCAAATTAGGCTTGAATTCCATAGTTTGTCTTTAATGTGTTTAATACAAAGAAAATTAATACCATTCAACATGTAGTAAGAAAACATCAATATCAGAAATTGTATTTTTCTTTAATAATTTTCTTTAATTCTTTTTTGTTGTTGCGTGTTTCTTGCAAAGTAAAATAGAAGATTTCATTCAGTTAATGTTAAGGTGGTATTGCTTTTGTTTAATTTATGAAATAAATTGCATTTACTTATTCATAAAAATACGTTATGTAAAGAAAGTAATGTTTAAATAACACCTGTACAAAGTGCAGATTTTTTCTTAAGTTTAGTGGACTTTAGTTTTCAAAGTAAAGTCGCAGTTGGGTTAGGATTAATTTTAGCGTTGTTGGTCACTTGACGCATAGAGGGGTGTCAGGTTAAGTTCGATCTAGTTACATTTTAATTGCCACCGTTAATTTTGAAAGGCTTGACAAAATGAAAATTGTCCAAAATTGTGCTTAAATTGTTGGAAATTCTTCTTTGGAAGACCAGGGCCATAAACCTTTACGGCCTAAATTGTTCCACTAGGATTTCCTAATGTTTAATGTCTGACGTTGTTACACAGGATTTCCTAATGTTTAACACCTAACGTTATCGCCTATAATTTGTTAATGTTTAATGTATAACATTGTTGCATAGGATTTCCTAATGTTTAAAACATCTAACGTTATTCCATATGGTTTCCTAATGTTTAGCATCTAAAGTTGTTGCATGGGATTTCCTAATGTTTAACATCTAGCATTATTGCATATGGTTTCGTGATGTTTAACACCTTATGTTATTGCGTAGGATTTCCTAGTGTCTAACATCTTACGTTATTGCATAAGGTTTCCTAGTGTTTAACACCTTACGTTATTGCGTAGGATTTCCCAGTGTTTAACATCTTACGTTATTGCGTAGGATTTCCTAATGTTTAACATCTTACGTTATTGCATATGGTTTTCTAGTGTTTAGCATCTTGCATTATTGCGTAGGATTTCCTTATGTTTAACATCTGACGTTAGGCTAGCGTCCGACAGACAGCTTCAGGACAATTGGATGCAGTTCTAGAGTAGAGATTTTCAGGCCCATTTCCGACATTATTAGAAATTAAATAAATTTACCAACTACTTGAATAACATTCCCAACGTCGCCTTTCCGTGAGTAGCTGTAGTTAAATCTTGTAGATATCGCCGCCTTTTTCGAATTGTTCCGTTTATTTTTGTAGTCAAACATGGCCAGGTGATCGGACATTTATCACGTGCTTAGAGTTAGCCAATCAGCGCGAGGCACCATCCCAGAACACGTTGCGAGATTAGTGAAGATCGCTGTTGTTTCTCATTTTGCTGGGGAAACGAATTTCGACATTCAAGTTCTGGTAATTACATTCAAGAAAGAAGTTGCTTTTTAGCCCATCTACAAATTTAGCCGATAAATGTATTTGAACATAATGATTTTTGATAATACTTCGACTGAAACTTAAAATGGCGGCCAATTTAAGATTTGTGCGTGCGCGGTTTTCTGGGATGGTGCCATATGATCAATTCAGTCAGGCGTTCCTAGCACGCAAGAGCCGATCATTTGAAATAGATAGTTAAAGCCATCTGTGTGGTTGAAGACTGCATATATGTTTGTGTTTAACCCAACGGTTACCTTACAATTAGTTCGTGAATCAACCAACATTTATTACCATTAAAAATATGCTTACACTATTGTAGTTTATCTTTTTGTACGTTTTAGTTCAGTTGTAAAATGGCAGACATTCAATAAATGAGAGGAGTTTTGCTACGGGTATCAGTTTCATATTTGCAGAACAGCGGATATTGACCAAAAGATTTTCGGTCTTGAATGGATTGGATCATGGATCTTTTTTTTCTTCAATTCTTCAATAATTACCTACATCAAATGAAGATTTGCTTTCAAAGAGTTGTGAAATGATGCGGCGGATGTCAAGTATTGGTGCCGAAATAAGTTTAGGTCTTAGTAGGTAATGATCCTTTGAAAATGGCGGAAATTAAAGCGTCTTTCACGCGTGAGAGATTTAAATGTTGGGTTGGAATGTTACTGCAATAAGGCCGAAAATTCAGGTTTTGATAGTGCCAGGTGATCGGACATTTATCGCGTGTTTGGAGGTAGCCAATCAGCTCGTGCTTTCAGGTCTGCCTATGCAAAAGAAACCATCCCAGAACGCGCTGCGAGACGAGATTAGTAACGACTGCTGTTGTTTCTCATATTGCTAAACTAAAGAAACGAATTCCGTAAATAGAAATATTAAACAGACAATTTCTGGCAAATAAATTCGACAAGGAAGTTGCTTTTTAGCCCATCTACAACTTTAGCTGATAAATAATTATTCAAAGAAATTGAGTTTTGATTTTACTTAGAACTATCGTAAAACCAACGACTGAAATTTAAAACGACCAGTTTGTGCGCGCGCGGTTTTCTCGGATGGTGCCATATAATCAATTCAGTCAGGCGTTCCTTGCACGCAAGAGACGATCATCTGGTGAATATTTGCCAATGTAAGTACGAAATTCTAAGATAGCAGGTAACGGTACAGGTAGCCCTTGTTTAACGTCGGTAGTTCCGTCAGCTCCTAGAACTGCTATCAGTGGAAGCCGACGATGAAGGTAAAGGTAGCCCTTGTTTAACGTCGGTAGTTGCGTCAGCTCCTAGAGCTGCTATCAGTGGAAGCCGACGGTGCGCACTTTACCCCCTCCCTCTGTCACTGCTTCGTTTTACGGGTATTTAAAACTTAAGCTACACGGATCAGAGGAAAGTTGAAACAGACTTTCGAGTCGCCGAGAATCGAATTTGGGATCTCCAGCTTCGAAGGTCGCGCACTAAACAACTGAGCTACGCCTGCTCTTCCAGCTGAAGCATTACACAACAACATAATTGGATAGGATAGACAATCTCAGTATCACACTCCTTCCTCTCTGTATACCGTAAACGCTCTAATAAGCCCCCCCTCTCTCTAATAGACCCCCGTCCGAAGCCTCATGTTTCTAATAAGCCCCCCTCCCCCCTCCCCCAATGAGCTTGAATAAATGGATGTATGAACAGCTCTGCTATAAAATTTGAACTGCCCCTGTCATACTCGAAGAATACTTTGCACCAGTTCTTAGCATAAAAAGGATTTTTATCTATTTTTTTACTTGTACATTACTATTCAGCGTTTCTCCAGTACAAAATATTCTTGTAGTACAAGCTAGTATTTGTTTCAGCTTGAATAACGTAGAGTTTTACCACCAAAGAAATACAGGCTCCATAATTGTCATTAAAACTGTGACATTTTAGAAGAAAAATCATCACTTTTGTTGGTTAGAAGGTATATGGTGTAGAGGGAAGACGCGTGACCTGGCACTGAAAGTTGCCCTGTGTAGTCCTTGTGACATGAATGGATTTTTAAATGCTCAGTAGCCCCAACAAGCTCGTGCCTGTTAAACTTCAGATATATATCCTTGTAACTGATTTGACCAGTAAGGGCCCGTTCACACTAGACACAAGCGCAAGGACATTCACATTAGGGGCCAGCGACGCAATTATTTCTGATTTACAAAATTAATGGCTTGTGTTTGCGTCTGCACTTTCTTCAGCTCTATTCATACTTGAAAATTTGTGCAACTAGCACAGACGCAAGTGTAAGGTGTGTACAGAAGAAAGTTTTTTTTCTTGCGTTTCCACCACTTCCATTCACACTTAATTTTCTTTGCTTCTGCTGGGGGCTAACCTGCGATAGATTAGAGTCCTGTCCAGGGTGAGTTGCAGACTCTTATCCGTTTTAAAACACTACGGAAACCGGAGATTAGTGCCGGCCTTATAAGCCACTTGGCTCGGGAAAGGATTAAGCTTTTATTTTCAATCTAGGTTCATGGCCACGTTCTCTCTCTTACTTCTCAAAGTCTAATGGAATAAATTCAAGTAATTTTGACACTTGCAAGAACAAATATTGTTGATGCAACAACATAAACAATGTTCCCACATAGAGACTTACCTAGATACACCTGGACCGGCCCCACCACGTGCAAGTATATATCACAATTAACAGGGGCATTCCTGGACATTTTTCAGCTTTAAGCTCGCCACCGGAATGTTGCTGATATACGGTTACCAATTTACACCGGTAAAAGACCCGGGTTATACAGGCCGTAAAGTAACTTTAGTTGGACCTTTAAGTTACAATCACGTAAATGTTGTATTTCCCTACTTCTATATAATATGATTAACGCAACTTGAAAACAAAGCTGTGTTAGAGTGGCCTAAAATGTAAGGCCGAAGGAAGGTTTGTGTACAAAAAATCCTTTAAGCCCGTGCTTAACTGGCTTACAGTCAGGTACGACCTGATTAAATAGACAATGTGACTGTCAACTCCAGGTTCAGAAGTTCAGTACAGGAATTAATTTAAGTAATGCGCTAGTCAATGGTTTATCCCAGCGGCTATCTTTCTAATTTTTTTCCAGAATTTTTTGTCAAAGTTCCCCACTCAAAGCCATCGCAAGTCTAAAGACTTACAGTTGTAACCGGTGTGGGCTTCAGGTGAAATCTGTCAAGTAGATTTAAAGCAAATATATAGAAGAACTAGTTTGTTTAACAAAAAATGAAACAGAAATGGAGATAAACAAAAGCACAACTGAACACAATGAACTCCAGAACAGAAAAGAGTTTTAGCACGTAAGAAATCTTTAAGTGATGAAAGCGTGTATTATTATTTATGTAAATAATGTCGATGTTCCCCACCCATGGGCTTAAACCTCCGTAGGTAAGCCCGATACCTCCCCCAGGGGCAAACCATTGACTGATGCACATGAGCATATGGAGGTGCGGATGTTGTAAGTGATCACCAATATACTACACCTAAGACAATCATGCAGAACAACAAGAGGACGAAGACAGTGAAGAATTATGAGGTCAACAAGCTGCAGATGCCTGAAATAAGGAAACAATTTCAACTAGAATGAAGGAATACATGTAGGTTCAGCTGCTTAGCAACAGCAATGAAAATATGTCGGCTGATGCAGAAGAAGTAGATAAGAAGTGGTAAAAGATCAAAAGAACGTACTGTGAAACCGCGAAAACTGTGTTTGGTCACAAAAAAAGATCAAGAACTGGATGAGCATCGACAGCTGGAGAAAAATCAATGAGCGGGAACATTTGAAAGGAAAGATTCAAAAAATTCAAAATCAGTCAGGCTTCGAAAATGCCAAGAAATGATTATACAGAGAAAGACAGAAGTAAAGAATAGCCTGAGGAAAGATAAGAGGGAATGGTTTAACAATATAGCCAAGAAGCAGAAGAAGTAGCAAACTCTTGGACAATTCAGTGAGACACGTATCTGTTGTTGTTGTTGTTGTTGTTGGACATCAGGGAATTGAGTTCCCAGGCCAGCCTCACCTAAGGATCAGTGTTGCGACTGATCAAGCCCATTATTTCTTGCGTTGCAAGTTTTATCTCTTCACTTTTTGTCACCAGCACAGCCTTGCCACTGAACTTGATGTCTCTTTCATCCATTCTCTGCAGAGACCGCCAGGTCTTCCAAGGGATACGATACGACAAGGAAAATACGCAACCAACAGCCAAAGAAGACAATGGTGAGGGACAAGACTGGAAAGGTACAAACGAAAGAGAAGGAAGTACGAAAGAGATTGAAGGCGCGTTTGAGGAGGTACTAAATAAACCAAATCCAGACATCCCAGCGGAAATTTCCACAGTTTATCAGGTAATAGACTAGAGGAAATAGACGCAGGTCTCATCACAAAAACTGAAATATCAAGTGCTATCAACGAAATGATTACAGGAAAAGCACCTGAAACTGATAGCATATTTTCAGAACTCCTAATAGCTGATATAACATACTTGTTGACGTGCAACACGATCTCTTCGGTATGATATGGAACCTTTAGAGAGTACCTTTAGATTGAAGCAGTAGGCTGATTATCACTTAAAATGTAATCAATCAAATCTTAGCTCTCTTACACTAAAATCGAAAATAGAATTGTAAACAACTAAGTGTGAATAAAAAAAACTTGAACTTATTTAGTTAGCGAAGAAAGAAAATCTCACAATAATTTATGTGATAACTGGAGAAGGATTGCCTTATTGTCTGTCGCTGTAAAAGTTGTGGGCTACTCTTTAATGTTGATTAGAAAATAGAAGCGATAGTACGAGCGCTCTGATTCGCTGCAGTTGCGTGTTCTAAAACTGGATAGAGCCACGGAT
>JANSTQ010157360.1:0-11122 GCA_026167885.1 Bergia puertoricense
TTCTTGAACTCTTTCTTCATGGTTGCTTGAAAGTGCCATGATGTTGATGTCACATTCTTCTGTTTTAGGCGTTTTACTCTTTGCTCAGTTATGCGATAGACCGTAAACGCAAAGCACTGCGCATAGCGAGGGCTCTGGAGCAGAGAAGAACCCGGATGCTGCGCCTTGGAGTCACACAGTGGATGAAGGTACCACCAATCACAATAACAGGTCTCATCTTGCTGGTACTGTAATGACAACCAGGTTGCTGCATTTTATTAATCGTCATTCGCTACAGACAAACTACATGAACGAAATGTCGCAGAACATGTTAAAATAACGTATGGGTATGGGAATGGAATTGTCCTTTCCCTTCGTCATTGCCATATTTACTGTTTTTTTACTGGTTTTCCCCTAACCAGTCTGTGTACATGTTCGTATACTTGACACTGTTTTAAAATAACCCTTTCTTGGATCTTGTCTTACCTCCACATTGTTTATATTCCTCCTTTTCCTTTTGTAGCCCCACAGTCTTGATGTTCTTGATTTACTTTTAAGAACTCTTTTCCTTTGCCGTTGCCCTTAACTTTCCCCCTGTCTTTTTTCTATTCTTGTATTGTCCCCCCTGTCTTATCTTGATCGCCGCTGTTTTTTGTTGCTTAGGTTGCATTTCATCTGGCTGCTGAACGCACACGCTTTGCGCAAGCTCGAAACCTCAAGGTTGGTGGCTTTCGTCTGTAATCTCTGTCGATATACTAACCGGTCTGGCTATTGACTGGATCATTTTCTACTTGATAATGAAATCTAATTTAAAATGTAGTACTATTCCAAGATTTCATTGAAGATTGCAGAACGTATTTTTATTAACAGTAATGCGAACAGCTGGAGTTTGAGTGTCCTATTGTACTATTTTGAGACGCCGCCGCGAATTAGGAATAGCCCTCGGCGAACAGTTTGTGTCATGTCATGTCGCGTGACAAATTTATTTCGGGAAATCGATACCCAGAGAACAATTGATAATTTCAACCTATATATGTGCGCGAACACACAACCCATATATATGTATAACTCGATCCATATATTTCAAGCTGTCGTCGTTCATATACGGAGATTCCAACACCTATATCAGATAGATTGTCGAGATATATATATATATTCGCTAATGAACCTATATATTTGTTTCGAACTTTTGTCATGCTTGACGTTCCATACTGGAGTACAACAAGAGTCGTGGGGAGTGGGGTGGTGGCCCAAATAGTCGAGTAGATCAAAAGGAAGGCTATGTCGGACACGTTTATCTGTGGCAGACTTAGTATTTGATCCATCTCGATATCGTTATTATGATCATGATCAATATTACAACATCAAACTGCGAAGGTTCACGTCAACATTGTTTTTCCACGAAACTAAATGGAATTGTCCAACACAAGACAGCAAATTTCCTGAAGTGGATTTTCCAACAACATGTCAAAAGTGCACAAAAACGTGTTTTGTTCATTTTAAATAATTTTTTGTTATAAGGGAATATTTTTCCTGGATCACCAGTTACACACAGACGATCGAGCACCCGTTGACTTATAACTAAAAGCTGAAAATAAACTTTTCATTACTACTGCTTTTTAATAGCTATTTTAACATTAAAATATTACTACTGCAATTCATAATAATAATAATAATAATAAAAGTCATAATATTAATGTTATTTTAATAATAAAATAAAATACGGCGGTTTTTGTTTTAATTATTATTATTATTGTTATTATTATTATTGTTATTATTATTATTAATGACTCTATACGGCTATAATGTATGAACAGGATGCTTTCAACGTACAGCAGTGTGTATATCGGTGTGCCATGCACTGGCGGCGAGAGACAGCCAAACGAATCCAGCAACGAGGAGGAAAACCAAAATGTCCACCAAGACCTACGACGGACATCCTGCAAAGGGTAACCCCCTTCTACCCTTCAACAGATGTCCGTGGCATATCACGTATGTAAACAATATTCAAATACAGTATATGTAAATTTGAGTTTCCTGATGTTTTGTGTTGTATCGACAAATTCATTATCAAAGCAGTTTTATTTCTAACACTGTTTTAGGAAGTAATGAAATAGAAGATGAAAGCTGTAGATTTCACTTGATTCTGTTGTTGAACATGTAAGCATCTTAGACCAACCAAAATATATTTTTCCAGTTCTTACCTATACTGTTGTAAAACTATTGCGTATAATTATTACTTAGTTATTTAGTTCAAGTATTTAGATTCAGAAATTACGCCTTGTTAAAGATCCGCACATGTAAGGAAATGTAACAGATTTACCGCTAAAGCCGACCGGATAAGTTTTGTGCACTGAGGTAAGGTCATTGCGACTGTGCAGATAATAGTTAACCCACGCTATTGAAATGTAATTATGTGCAAGAGAAGTACAAGCTGTATAACTGAATACGTGATGGAAGTTGTTTACTAGTTTTACCCACACAAATGTACGTAGTAAGCTAAAAGGGAAGATGGTTGTATTCTGTAAGGTTCTCCGCATACCTTCATGTTTAGATAGTATATATACCCGTCCAAATTGTAACTTATTCATGTAGTCGCAATAGGCGAATTTCAGCTGACGTCATTGTTGACATTTTGACTATTAGTATAACTTCACGCAAAATGAGCTAATTATAATTCGATAGAACATGGCACAGTTAGTACCCACTGACAATTTTAACTTAATATATCAAATATTTTTGGAGAAATGAGTGTTTGAAATCTTCAGAATTTAAGGTGATTTCTATAACTGGAGGCAACTTTTGCCTCCAGTCATGCAATATCAGTAATTTTCAACGACATATTACTCCAAAAGTATTCAACATATCGAGATCAAATCTTTAGTAAGTCCTGATTGTGGCATAATTTGACGATTTATGGACACTTTTTGTTTGAATCTTGAAGTTGGGTTTATGCTAAATTATGCTAATGAGGTAAATGTAAACAATGACGTCATACTGAAATCCGCCTATAAAAAGTGTGTGAAGATACAGACCTTGTGTCCGGTTTGAGTTGTCATTGGCAACCAGCTGTACAGAGACTTTCAGAGCGCGAGAGAAAGTTCTGTGACATATACTAAGTAATGGTAACTTTAGAACCGAGAAACTACATATACATTTCTTCGGGAATGTATTATCAAAGGTGCTTTTGGTAGATACCTAGAACCAAGTGTCAGTCGCATTATACCACAGGCTGTCATTAGATCTTAGTCATTAAGATGACTAAGCCTCAATTATTAACGACAAGGTTTCTAATATACAGGGGCAACATCCCTTGTATTGCTCCACTGATATTTAACCGGTTTGTTCTGTATTTATTTTCGTTAGGAACAACGAACGTGGCCCAACAACCCTTCACTGTGGCAAATATTGAGAGGTAAATAGCTTTCCTTTGTAAGGAAGTATACAATCCCCAGCTGTATGAATGTATACAAACGCCAACCTCGTAATGTCTAATAACATCACCCAAAGGAGACGTATACACTGGGAATGAGGTTGGCCCCCGAACAGAGCTTTGGGAGATACCACATGTTAACGTGTGTGCAGGGTTAACGCAGTCGGTAAGATCTCAAACTGCCAACCAGGAGGTCCCGGGTTCAATCCCCGGGCCTGGTCGAGTTCTGAACTTTGGAGTTTGGGCGACCTCCTTTCGCCACACCGTCCGTGGACAGGGGCCTTAAGCCGTTGATCTAGTCTCTCGACGCTCTATCAGGGTCACTTAAAAGAACCCGCACACTTATCGAAAAGAGTAGGGTAATCCTGGTATTGTGGCCTGCATATATACTGTAATTGCAGCCATCGGCGCCAGTTACTGATGTGATTGTAAAGCGCTTTGAGACTTTACGTATAAAAGCGCCATATAAGCACCACAATTTATTTATTTTATTTATTATTAACGAATTTTTAGGAGATCTGATATTGTTTATGGCGACCCTTTAACATCGGTTGCAAGGTAAGGTAAGGATGTTTACCCTTCGGTCGTTGCTGGAGTGTAGAATGTCATTTAAAATTGGTTAAGCACAAAACTAAGGACAAGCGTCCGACCGTGTGTAAGTTTGCATACGAAAAACAGAGGACCTCTAGAGGGACAATAGCGGGGATTTGAGTGATCCGGAACAGAACTGTTCAAAACGGGTGTTCAGGGTTCAAAAGATCTTCGATGATAGAGTCATTGGATACACAGTATCCACGTGCAATCCAAGACTCTAGAATTATTTATTATTAATCAAAAACGTCATCGAATTCACTCCGATAAGGTAATTGTACGCGGTTCTAGCGACATGACTTGGAATGGCGACGAAGCCATTATCTTTGTCCCCAGTGTCAAAGGCTGGTGTAAACGGGATTTAAAATATTCCATACATAATGAATACAGTTTCTTTTGTTAACTCTATTGCGATAGAGTCTTGTAAAGCATGGATACCTTTAACCACTCTAGTGTACCCTGCCCCAATGTTCCTGTAGATGGACACGGCCGATAAATAGTGGTTGCCCATTAGGTTCAGTTATAGACCGTTCACATTTCGTGCTTCGTCCTTCCAGGGTTTTACCGGAGCCCCATCGTGAGCGACCCAAGCCAAGAAAACCAGAATACCTAAGGGAGTCGTTTGATGTCTCCAAGGTGTCTATGGTAACCGATAAAACTATCTCGCCTTTGTGTAAAAATATCTCAGGTAATTATTCTTAAAGTTCAAACAGTTCTTTGCTCTTCTGTCAGTTTCAAAAATCTAACACGAAGTGGAAGGCCATCGAGGTCGTTCCAGCTGTTCACTTTAAGAAATGTGTTTGCCGAGATACACGTGGTTTGATTCCTGTGGAATTTACGCGCAACGTTTGTCTCCAACGTGATCAAATCTTTGGTCTCTAAACTAATCCAAGAAAAGTTAAGCAGATGACAGTTCATGAAATTCTCGAGTGAACATCAGGCAAGAGTTTTGCCTTACTAGAAGTGACTACAGTACCATTATCATAAAACCGTTTTGCCGTTGACAAAACGGGTTTGAGGCTGCATAAACGGCCTCATTAACACTTTTAGATAATACCTGTAGCACTTATTACCGACTATGTTTGGCATTGAGAATACTGACTGACGTCGTTATTGTTTGCTCAATGAATATGCTACTATATTCTTTCTTGAATTAGTATTTCTCAGGGCATACAGTAGCTTACTTTTATAATTTCTTTGCCTTACATTTATGTTTGCTGACTGTTATGTTAGTAAAACTGACAAAACTGTTGAGCTGTTGCAGAACTGTTGAAATGGTTAACTGTTCTATAGTAATCTTACCTGTAAAATAGTAGAAAACATAATCCGAAGAAGGACATTTTGGTTTTTTGGACCACAGTGACCCCCATTTACCCACAGTGACCCTCGTTACCCAAAATAACCCTCGTTTACCCACAGTGGCCCCCATTTACCCACAGTGACCCTCATTTTCTTTCATCTGATTTTCAGCACCGATAACACGAGTAGTACAAGAAGCAGATGATGAAGCAGAACCGCGACCACCCCCTCCCCCTCCCTCTCCCCAACACCGACTACACCGTCATCCGCACCGCCGACCCCCAGGGGACGAGTCTATTGTGTTTGGACCCTTATCAGAGTGTGAGGAACCTCGAGCAGAAAAAGCACGTTTACAACAGACAGGTGGCCAAACAAGGAGTTCAGGTAGATCAGTTGTTAGTTGTTAAAAGAACTCTTTCGTGGCTTTACTCATCCTCGAAGGTTTGTTGACAAGAAAGCTAAGGGAAAATATCTATAAAAATGAACTCTTCAGATGTCAATCTATGTTTACCAAAAGGCGATTGCTTTGGATGGTCTGTTTTAGGCGGCGATTATGTTAGATTGTAGTTTATTTGTCATATTGCGGATCATGTTGATTGAAGTACCAGGTGGAACACAGAGTATTAAGTTAATCCTACTGAAATTCAGCTACTGATTAGCTTTTTAATGATTTAAGGAACTTAATTTTTCAAAGTTTACAACAATTTGAAGCAGCCGGAACACGCAGTACATCAAGTATTATAAAACAAAGAACATTTTGAAGAATGTCGTTTTCATTCTAAATATTTCAGTACTGGAAACGCAAAATTCATTTATGAATCGAGTCGCTGTACTTCAACTGACTTAGTTGTTAATTAGGATCAACTACAAATTAGAAATTAAAAGTACGTAAAACAGTAACAGCTCACGACTTGCTTTCAAGCCAGTGCGAATTAACCCTAGAAGGCATAAGGGGAATCGAAATGATCCCCCCCCCGTCGATTTTGTCCAATTTTCTCTGATGTTTCTTGATTTTGGCCCAAAAGCTTTCTAGTAACTGTTAGTTATTAGTAAAGACATTTTTTTATGTTTATTTGAAATCGTCACCCCTGTTGGATTTTTCTAAAATTACTCAGAAAGTTGGAAAATATCCTCTGTTTTATGCCAAAATAGGCTTTTTGCTCTTTATGCGCGAACACAGACGCTGTGAACATGAGAAACACGTTTTTATTGATTTATTTTACATTTATAATCCAGAAGAAAAGACAATGAAAACACTAAAAAAACAACAAAAATTCCCCCCAAAACGAGTTTTTCGGAAAAGTGACGTCACTGTTTTGCCCTGTGGTAACCATGGTAACCAATTAACACACACATGACCATAATTATTATAAAGATTAGATACTGTCAGTTAACACTCATACCAAATTATACGACCAATGAACCAACCATTTTGAAAATCTTGGGGTGGGGTGGGGGAGGTGGTCCAAATAACCCCCCTCTTCCCTTATGCCTTGGTGTTTCTCCAAAAGGCTTATACCTATAAGGATTAAAGGCTTGGCCTCACATTATTACGAACCATATTACTTTACTTAGCATTCTTATCTTTTTCAGATTTGCTGCGTTTACATATCGGAGGTGGAGGGAAGGAAGCCAATATACCCGAACATATCTCAGGAGCTGAAGATCGGTACACCACTCAGGCGCGATCCAGAATAGTAAAGGTCCCTGATCCCAAGCCTGCATGGAGCCCTCCTCGTAAAATAAAAACCACTAAACCAAAACTTCTACCTCCTTCATCGTTTGGCTTCGCTGTAAAGACTAAAGGTGAAGCATCTTCAGGTAAATGCTGTATGATTATGATAATGATGGTGATGATGATGATAATGATAATGGTGATGATAATGGTGATGATAATGGTGATGATGATGATGATTATGATAATGATGATGATGATGATTATGATAATGATGCTGATGATGATGATTATGATAGTGATGGTAATAATAATGATAATAATATTAAAGATAATGATAGTGAATATAATAATAATAACAACAATATTAACAATAATAGCAAATATCTTTTACAGTTGGCCTGTTTGAACGAAGGGTGCTTTTGAGCAAGGTTCCGTGTAAAATAAGAATTTAAAAAGATAAACACGTACAAATCAGTACTAACAATAAGGAAAAATAAACTCTACGGTTTATAAACACAGGAATGAAATACAATAAAACTGATAAAAGGTTAAAATATGAGATTCTTTAGCTGACGTGCATGTAAAGAAGCTATAACCTATTGTCCGCAATTGTTCTTTTAGCGCTTATTCCACTTGTTTATCAAGTCGTTAAGGTTCTTAGAATGTATTATATTCGACATAGAACATTTAACTTGTTTGTTGAGGAAGTAATTCATTCGCTGGATAAAAAGTCCCTCCAGAATTTTCCGCGTGTAGTATCCACGTGCTGTGTAAGTAATTATCCAATTGAGGTTCATGGGTTGCTTCAGGTATCGCGTTGGCTTCGAGTTGTGTGTTAGGTCGTTGCGTTTAGCTGTTGTACGTTGTTTCAGCGATGTCGTGAATCGTGAAAACTCCCAAGAAAAAACACCTTGATGGATCGCCAGCCATGTTCCCATTGGAATAACTCAACATTATTATTCCTTGCTTGCCGTGAACGGTGCTTTTTTTTATTTTTATTTTTTTAATTTAATTTTTTTTCTATTTTATTTGTCATTGTTGGATTTACATTGGTTGGTTTTTTACAGTGTTCTTGAATTAAAAATTAATTAAGGAAACTACAGCTTGTTGAATATATATGTTGATTTGCAGATTAAAGAATAATATAATATATGAAGAAAGGCTGGGTAGATCTTGTTTTAACGTGTATCGGAGGTATATAACGAATAACTAAAGCGAGGCCTTTTTTAGTGGGATTAGAGGGAACGTTTGAAGAAGAGATGTCCGACCAGTATTAAATTTGTTTGGCCAGAAGTGTCCATTTATTTGTAAAGGTAGTTTCTTTCTCATTTTCTATTTGATAAGTAGTTGCAAGTCTTTGTCTAAAAGTTTCTAGTTTGGGAATTTGTTCTGCTACTTTACAACACCATATGAACGGTGCTTTACTGTCCTGATGGTGACTCGATGTCCAAAACGTATGGGTTTATATATTGTTATGTGAATTTGTCAGTCTTTTATCATTTTTATTCATTTTAGCCATTACTATGACATAAACAAAAAGGTTAATTGAATGGAGTATATGAAAATTTGAAATAATGAATATAATCTCGAAATAGAGGCATTCCATAAATTATGAAGGTGATCAGCCAGTTTCGAGTTGTCATTTGATTCAATATTTGCCGTATATCTGAACATAGCGCTGTTATCGTTTCATGAGAGATTGATGCCAATCAGTACAGCAAAATTAACATTGCCGTAACAAGTTATGAACTTGCTTGCAGGTCAAACGGGCAGAAGATCTGAAGTTACTGTGGAAAAATCTCAAGAATTGCGAGTCTCGGGGTCCACTTTACCTCGGTCCTCTCCGACCACATCTCCAAGGACCTCGCCTTGTTCCTCTGCGAGCCCCTCCCCTGAAAGGGACAATGACAGAAGAGATACGCTCAGTTACTATCGTAACAAGTCTCCTGTAGGTCCAGTTGGTGGGAGCTCGCATGCTAGTCACAGTACTTGGTACTATAGTAAAGACAATGAACGATCGACAAACGAGGGGGGAGGTGAAGGGCGTTTACGTAAAGGTCGTGCCGCTAGCTGCTTGAGCGAAGACAGCGAACAATCGACAGACGAGTTGGGAGGTGATGACACTGGGGAGGGTGAGGTTGTTTATGTATCGCCACAAGTACAAGGTGGACCATCGAGCAGTTTTCTGAAGGACATTTCAACACAGGAGCAGATTCTGGCTATGAGAGATACTCTTCAAGGGTATCAGGACTTGAAGTTACAGTACAGGTCAGCTTTACTGTTAGGCTCGTTTGCTATAATAGGTTGTTACTAACTTACTTGATTAATGATAATAATAATAATAATGATGATGATGATGATGATGATGATGATGATGATGTTGGTCATGATGATGATGGCGATGATGATGGCGTTACCCAGACGGCATCAGTTCCACAGAGTGGCTCTTCATCCATCTGGGGGACCAACGGTTTAACGTCCCTGTCCGAGGACGGTGTGGCAAAAGAAGGTCATCTAAATATTCAACCCCATGGTCAAGACCGGGAATCGAACCCGGGACCTTCAAGTTAGCTAACATCGCACACACAGCTTCTTACAGCACAGGTGCGTTGGCATTTGCAGACATTTATCTTTCTGCTTAAGTAACTCAGAAGCACGGATTTTAATTCATTTCATACATTTCAGTATCTTTGTCCGAGGGCTTATATTAGGTGGTGGGAGCTGAACTAAAGAACACGTCATCCCATCCGCAGGGTACAGTACAAGTACTAAAGTCTCTTGTTTCTTTACTAAAGGTCACTACAGAAAGACAAAGATGAACTGTTACTGCGATTACACAGCAGTAGAACCGCCTCCACTGAAGCCGGGGATTCCGACCAGGAGAGAAGACAACAAGAAGAACGTCTTCAAAATGTAAGTCATTATATATCATCTTTAGCTAGCTTACTATTGTCTTGATTATTTTGTCAGTTAGTTGTATGAATTAAGAAATATAAAATAGTTTTCCATGTGACTTAGCCTGTTGTCAACACACGGGAGGTTTGGAGAACACGAGAGTAGCGTAGAGAAACTACAACGCAAGGTGGAGCTGGTTTACCGGCAAATCAAGTATTCTCTCAACCTTTCGATTGTCGAAATTGGGATGTGTCATATGAAAAATCATTTAAGATTTAATTTAATAATGACAAACCTTTTTAGGCTTCAGTTAACACATGGAACTTGTCTAAAAATCAAACCCGTGACATACTCGCAATCTCAAGCCTGTGTACAATTAATATTTGAGATCAACCAAGGGACTTTGAAACTGACTTTGAAAATATGAACTTATTACTCACGCTAATATCACGCTAAGCGGGTTCTTTTATATTGCGGGAATTGTAAGCAGTTTACTGATGGCATAAAGAGTGATGATTTTACCCTAGCCACTGAGTCCTTCGTTGTTGTGCTTTTTTAGAATAAGTAACTGCTAGAACTAATATTTTAGATAATTTAAAATATTTCACATATCCTTAAAATAGACCAAGGCACTTTACAGATGATATAGAAAACAGAAAAGTAATGATAATTATAGAAAATGTACAACGAAACCGAGTGTATCGCGATTAACTTATTAATTTGCATGGAGAGTGAGAGGGCAACATTACATGAATTGGTTGATAGTCGAAGTCCGATAGATTTTCCCATGTACTGCGAAAACTTTTTATCTGTTTGTTGTTTGAAACGGCTCAACTCAATCGGTTAGTGTCGTGTTTGACTAGTACAGAGAATTTACAGTCGAATCAGAGGTTTTTGTCCTTATTTCATCGCATTTAATTTGCAAAATGTCAATAATCGCGGTACAAAATATTTGCGATTCTGAGCCGTCAATTTCACATTATTTTACCGATGTTGGGAGAGAACATATTCTTTGTATTGACCCTCGTCGCTCTGCGACTCAGCCCAATATATTTTCTCCCAAATAGCCGTCAGTAGAACGTGTAACTGTCGGCTCAGAATTGCAGTATACATAGTTATTTTACCCACACCAACTATATTATTGACAGATGTCAAAGGGAATCTTTCACGGCTGAATCACTTGATTTGATCTTTTTTCCAAAAGTTACATTTTCACGGTATTTATCCAAAAAATTTTAAAGAAAACA
>JANSTQ010157371.1:0-11122 GCA_026167885.1 Bergia puertoricense
AATTTTTAATCTAAAGAAAACATATATCGTAGCTTTTAGTTTTATTTTATAAGAAGTACGTAGAAAGAGAAAAAAGATGAAAATGTCAAGCTCGACACAACTTTCAAACTCTTTCCTTGCTGCCATGCAAGAACTTTCAACACAAAATCAGCAGTTAAAAATTGAAAAATCTTCTCACAGAGCTAATGCCAGGCAATTTAATTTGCTGTTGTTGATTTACTATAATTTCCTGTGTTTGAATTGTCTGCATGTTACCATCTTGGAATGAGATGAATTGAATGTAATGCTAGGCTCCCATTTGTTCATATCACTGTATTTGTCAAGGGGGGAGTCTGGCACTTTTCAAAATGGTGGGATGAGGGTAATTCAAACTTAAGAATGGCCAAACTGAATTAGAACTGAATTAATCTGCGTCAGCTCTCTAAACAGAACATTTATTGATTTTTAACTGACAATACAGACTAAGGCAATACCTCACTATGGATGTGGAAAGATGAATAATGATTTTTATTCTTCACTGACACTGAGAATAACAGTGTTAACACACTGATCAGTTGCAAATGACGTCACTAGAGGTCATATTGGTTGAACTTAATAAAAGAAACCTTCTTAACTTCTACTGTACATTCAACCAACATGGTAGCAATATCTTTGTTCCTTCAGCTGAACCTCCAAGGTTTGATTGCAACTCAAGAGTACCAAACCAGTGAATAAAAGTTTAAAAATTAAAGAACTTTAAATTTTAGATGAGAAAATACAGAAAACTGTCTTTAATACTGAGCTGCACATGCTCACATCTAAGCTCACTCACATGTACTCTTAACAGGATATTATAAGATTGAGTACATGTACCTAATCAGACCATATGAAAGGTTCTGTTCACTGGTATGAGTGGTGTAAACAAATAAATGATATTAAGGGCAGGGATTGTACATGCTGTGTGTGTAAACAAACTCCAATTTTTTCTTACTCATTAGGACCAAATTTTCTCTTGGCTCTGTTCACGTCTTCCTCCTCCTGGTACCCTCGGCAGTTTTGGTAATGTTCAAATGGTTCATTGACTGGAAATTCCACCTGCTGAAACTGCTTCTTCTCTTCACTATCATAAACATACTTTGTTTTTTGAAAGTTGAACCAGATTATTTCTTTCTTTGTTTCTTTGTCCTAAAATTTCCAGAGAACAAGTTGACAGTTAAATGGGGAAATTCACAATAGCACATGTAATGTCATAATTCTGAACAAAAAAACAAGACTAAAAGCAAAAGACAGAGTTGTCATTTGAACAATCTTACCACATCATGATGCAGCTTGAGAAGTTCGGGATATCCATTGTTGGCAGTTGGGACAACTTTAATCACTTCAGCAGCTGAGGGTGACTTTTCCTAAGTTCATTGAAAAAAAAATTATTATTTACATGTACTTACAAATCTTGATCAATCAAATATAGCTATAGTTCTTGTAAAAATGAAAACTAAGACCCTCTATTTTGTTTACAATAAGCACCAATGCAGCCCCAGTCTAAATGAATAAAGACAAAATGGCAACATTAACCAACTGGGCAGCATGCACTGTAAATCAGTAGTAATATAGTAATGGAAAATAGGGGGTCTTAGTTTTTGGTCTTAGCTTTTGTGGTCTTACATTTTGTCACAAGCAGTCTATAACTGCAGATATAATTGATCAATGGCAGTCAAAGAAATGATCGATATCAATATTGATGACAGTTAGTTAAAAATGATAAACAGTTCTCAAAATTACAATTTGCATGACTCAGTGCACTAACAAGTAAAAAATGACACTGTCAACTTAAAAATGTCAAAAAATAAGGGATATATAGATTTTAACTAGTCCAATTACCAATAAGTTTAATTAGTACCAACTGGTACAGGCCAGTGACTAATAATATATCAAGTGCTGATTTTCATCCTAGCCATTAGCGAAAGCTACTTTAGGATTAAAATATTTAAGACTTTAAGATCAATGAAAATGAAAATGATGAATATCATTAAAACTAAGATAATTGATGAAAATCTATCAAGTAATGCAAATTTTTCACTTCATCGAATCGTCGTCGATTTGTAATATGATCGATTGATTGCTATCGATTGTTATCAGTCATCGATTTCATCAATCGTGAGAAGAATAAAGCTAGTTCTCTTTAAAGATTTTCAGTTTTTACTTGGAGATAAAAGGAAGTGAAACTGTCGTACGTAAATTAAGAGTTAGAGACCAAAACTAAATTTAAAAACCTCGTAAAAGTTAAATATTCCGCATATACCAGAAAAAGTATAATTTACCCGTACAAACACAAACAGTACCCAATCAAGTTCTCTGAATTTATGTGAAAGTATTCAACAGTTTACTTACCGAGTTACAGGTGAAAAATGCCAGCACGTGAACCGACCAGTGACAAAACAATCCAGACAGAATCTGAACAATTCCGATTCCGGCAAGTGCAATTAACCCAGCTTCAAAGTACTCCGACACGCCAAACAACACAACCCACACGTAAAGCCATATCAGATATAGTGGAATAAAAGGAGCGAGATAGAAATGAAGCCAAAACGGTCTTCTTCTGTACAATCGAATGTATTCGATTTCTTCATTCAATGAACTTGACTTGGAAGCCATCTTGTATTTTTTTGGAGGACGCCAACAGAGCATGTCTTTCTTAAGGTTACTGCTGACCGGTTTTTTTTCGTTGGCTCGTAAACATAACACGTCATAACCGCCATCTTGTTTTGTGCAGTATGTTGTTTTGCACGTGAACTGAAATCTGGCCGGTGTTTTGAGCAAAGAGAAATATTGGAATTTATTTGTTTGAATGCCTTATAAATTGGATGGCGTTATTCTATCTGAATACTCTATACAGGTGCGAATATGTCATCAAATTTGCAAGGTTTAAACTTCCATCTGCACAATTTTGTTGTGCACAGTTCACCACAACAGCATCGAACGTGGTATGTAAATAAGATTAAGAACTTTATGTACATGGGTACAAAATTCAATCAAACGAATTCATTCATCAATTGAACCACTGGTGCTCTCTCCACTATACTCATTTTTAACATGTGTTTTGGGGTATATAAATCATAAATGGCTTGTCGGGATCAGATCAGATGTTTTGCAAGACCAAGCAGTTGCAAAACTGATACAACTTGCAAGGCACTTGACTTGTATTAAATTGTATGTCATTTCTTTGGACGATTGCATTGTTAGCTTTGATTAAAATTTACAACCAATAATACTATTTTAAAAATTTAAAGATCATTGTAATTCATAGTTTTGTTTTGTTTGGTCGTGTGACAAATTAGTGGGTGTGTACTGAGTGTTTTTGCCAATGCCACTGGACGTTTTCGCCATCACATAATAACAAATTAGAATTTCTTAATTAAAAATTAATTGAATGTTTACTTAATGCTCATATTATCCAGCCTGTGAGTAGTTCAACACCAGTTTTCTTTTTATCATTGTACATACATATACTGCTGTTGCGTCAGTGTCTTTCTTCAGTTCCTAACCTTGTTCCCTCTCTCATACTTGTACAGTACGTACGTAGTACATCATACATATAGCATCATCTTTCCCTCAGCAGGTACATGCCATTGTCAATACTTTAACTTCCACAACAGATCATACTTTAATCTCGCTTTTTCTCCAAATCAGGTCATTATACTATTAAAATTTGCTGTGATCTCTTTCTCTCCTAAATAGCACAAAGTTAACATTTTTTGCAGTACTAATTCTTTCTTGATTTAGCCAGCATTAGTGTTTTTGAGGTTAATTCATTTATTTCCCAATACGGCCACCCCTCAGTGATGAGGATTGTTGGCCGGGACCAACGGCTTAACGTCCCTGTCCACGGACAGTGTGGCAAAAGAAGGCCCCGAAATAATTCAAGCTTCGGCAAGGCTGGGGTTTGAACCCGGGACCTTGGGTTGGAAGTCAAAGATCTTACCGACTGAGCCAACCAGGTTGTTGTCATGAATTGTTGTTTATTTTCTGGCATTTGGAAGTCAGAATTTTAACTGTTAAAAATGGATTTATAAGTATTATTTTTTAGAATGTTTTAAACATACTATACATGTAACAAAGTCTTGATATTAAACAGACCTCAATATTTACTGGAGACAAAATTCTAGAACAACTTTCATTGTTTTCATTTACTCTGCAGGCATGGATGAGTGAGAGATACAGCCAGAAGAGAGAAAACCAACCAAGTTCAAATTTTCTCTCCTGTCAAAGCAAATGTCTCAGCCTTCAAACTCAAGACTCAAAATCTCCTTCAGAACTTCTCCCCTTGGACTTGCTTAAAAGCAGAAGTGGGCTTGTGTACAAATTCACAAGGATAAGATCACCGAAGGTCTCAAAACACTCAATTTCATTTCTTGAAGAATGGGCAAGAAATCCTCTGATTGACCACAGAGAAGTTATTGCCATTTCACTAAGAGACTATGAAAAATGCTTAACAAGTATTTTAGGTTCTGAAAGTGAAATACATGTTAAAAATATCTTGCAAGAGCCAGGTCAAAGCAATAAAGAGCAGAAGTGTCCCAGGAAAGTTAAAGTACTGAGAGATAATGGACAAGCTGCTGGAAAACCTGTAACATTCTATGTGAAAAAGCCTGCCAGAGAACTGGATTTATTTCAGGGAAATATGCAAGGAAACCAGCAGAAAAACTCTGATCAACTGACAGGCTTTGATAAGGAGGTGATTAGTGACAAACCCAATGCAACCCAACTTGCAAGTGTACTGCTGACTTTAAGAGAAGAGGTATAGAATGTATACAAATAACTGCTGTGAAATTATCAAATATCATAAAATCCAACACCTGTAGTATACCATCTACCCAGTAACAAAACTAATATTCCAATCATAAGCTCCCAGGATATGTAAGTCCCCCCAGGATAAAAAAAACCCCTCTAAATAATATTTAAATAATAATTATCTACCCAATCCACAATGTAATGTACATGTAATCCAGTTACAAAAGATCAGGTGTTTGTCCTGATGCCCATCCTGATCCCTGAAGATCGGGACTATCAAGAAGTGGTATGTTTCTCGAGGGTGGTACTTTATTATGCAAATCTTGCCATGAGAACAAATATTATGCAAATAACTTTAAACCACCTTAAGTTCTAGTCTGATGTTTGTATAAGTGTGAAACCTGGGTTGCAGTCTCAATGAAGTTTTAAGAAGTTTTAATCTACATGTACATCCACCAAGTTTTATTGTTCTAATGCTTCAGTATTTTAGTTCTGTTTTTGAGCACTCTGCATTTTGTTGTGTTCCAGTTGTTGCAGTTGCTTTGGCATTTTGCAGTTATTTCTTAACAAATTCTTAAGTTCATTTATTTTGGCACTAAAATTTATACATCTCAAGATCACTGTTAGTTTTAATTTATTTTTCAAATAATATTTGCTCCCTCTAAAATGTTTTTATACTGCTCATGAACGTCCTTGGATATACCCCCTTTCTTGTTTATTTATAAGCCCACCCAAACCTCTAAAAACTTATATATGCCCAGGAGTTAATGTAAGATTTTATGGTATTGTGACATATTTCTGTTCACCAGGCGACCCCTCCCCAGTTGGCTGGATAGCAGAAACTAAGATCATGGCAGCTTTATGCACAAACATTTCAGATATGAGAAAATTTCTGAATTTGTCTTTAGGAGTATTCCAGCTGCATTAACAACCAGCAAAATAAATAGTCTGACTAAATTAGTGGTTAACCAGCTCATGAAACATGCAGTTAATTAGCTGTGGAGTTAAGTTCTTTTCCCTTTCAGATCCCACTGTTCTTTGTAAAGAGTCACTGCTATGAACAGTACCACACAGATATGAAGTTTGTAAACAATATGGTTGGACTGACATCAAGGTAGGTTTTTCCATTGATTTTCATTAAAAAAATATTGTTTTTTTATTTCTGTCAGTTGTTGGTAAAATTTTGTAGTATATATAGTTGCAGTGTATTTTGTCGAAATGTATCTTAAAACTACAGCTGCATGGGTAAAGCTGATAGAGGATCAAAACAGCCCTTTAGGTACTGCTTAGTCTCTAGTAACACACAATAACTGTGCATAATGGATTAATTATATTCACCACATACAATTTTTTTATAGTTGCAAAATCCTTAGACTGGCTTGTCTCATTCCCAGATTCCTCTTAGGCAAACAAAAGTGATGAAGACTTCAAGAGAGGGGAAAACATTTTTATCCTCCTGGTGCTTACTGCTTTTCTCCTCTTTTGACCATTCATAAAGAATCCAGAAATGAGATTAGACAGTCTGGATAAGTTGTGTAGATAGATGCCAAGTGCAGACAATAGTTTCTTGTTAGCAGCAAGGTGTACTAGTAAAAACTGTTCCCTATCTTGGTCTTCTCCATCTCACTATGCTTCAGATAAAGAAAAGAAACTGAGAAAAGAACTTGGGTTTTCACTGTACTGATACCAGTTGCATAGTATAGTTATACTACTGTCTGGGTAGAAATTTTGAGGAAAAGAAAGGCATGAGTGCCTAGCTATAGAAAGGTTATTAAGTCTCCCTCGTCACACTGGGGCACATTGAGGCAGTCTGCTACAAAACGTTTGATTTTGAAAGTTTCTTAAACAGCTTTTCTTGCTATATATTTGAGTGCAGTTCTTACTACGTTTGCAATTACCCCTCGTCGGCAAAGCTATTTTTAATAACAAGTGAGCCTGGGGAATTATGGGGTTTCAATTCAATATATTCAAAATAGTTACAGATAAAATCTGACTAGTCAGCATGTAAGTAGTGTTGGTCTACTAGTAGCTAATTATTTTCCACGGCAGTAATCAACTTTTAGTTAAGAACTGTTGCTTTGGCAACAGTAGTTGTACAACAAACATGTTACTATCTGCTGTCTTGAATTTTTTTAAAAAATTATTTTTAGCAAAACTGCAAGTTCTTGAAACTAATTATAACAAAACATGTATATTTAGCCTCAAACAGGAAAATATTCAAGAATTATTGGTGGAAAAGAAAAAAGTAATGGCAGAAAAAATTTTGTCAAAAATTTGCATAATTATTTGAATAAATATAAGTGATGACATCATCCAGTTCATGCCAAAAGACATGTCTATAATTGGACTTCAGGTAGTGCAAGTTTCATTTTAATTGCTCTAAAGCTTTAAGTTTTAAGAGGGAAGTACCATGGAGGGAGCTCAATTCCCCCCTTGGGTGTCCAAATCAATTGAAAAACAATATGGTTCAAATTCAAAAAGGAAGGGTGAGGGGTGCTCTGGCCCCCAATACTCCCCACTTTGACCTACCAATGACCCTTATCACTACTATTTTACGATTCCTGCAAGTGCCACTCTCTATCAGTGTAAAGTTTATATTTTTGACCTGCTAGCTTCTCAACTGCACTGAACTGTTCCTTAGGGGATTAATTGCCTACAAGATGTGGTTGTCATCAGTGAAGATAACAAGCAAGTTGTTAATGTCTGACTTGTCATTGGATATACTGAAGATCACGAAGGATCCACAAGATGCAACAGTGAAGGTGCGCTGGAGGATAAGGGGGATTCCCCGGTATCAAATTATTCTGCCAGTATTTTCAGAAAAGTACAGGTAGGTAAAAACAAAATAATGAGTTTGAAAACTATTCGATAATTTGTTGGTATTATTTTTGATAGGTTAAAGTATTCATGTGCTTCCCAACCATCTGGAGTTAAGATGTATTTAGAAATCAGCATGCAGCAGCATTTAGAAACCAGCAAATTACACCTGGCCAGCCTTTTAAATGAACGTTCTTACCATCAACAGTTACATTGATGGCTTCTCAGTATTTGAAGTTGGGAAAGACGGACTTATTCACTGCCACAGACTGGAAAGGGTAAGGTATTTTCTGCAGTGCATGGTTACTTTTGTTATAAGCTTTTAACGAAGTACATGTGTTATATTTTTCTAATGCTTATTTTTAGTAGGCTAGTTTATTTTTTTGCAGATATTTGGATTTTTCTTCTTAAAAGACGAATGATGTTTTGTGGGTTTTTCACAAAGTTAATCAATTCTGATCAATGTATTAAATGTGAGGCTGTGCTATTGTGTATCTGATGGATCTTTTTCCATACTTTTGTGTTTTCCATACCTTTTAGGTTTCTTAAGCTTTCTGTACATTTTGACTCATAGAACCAAACATTTCAAGTGCAAATCACAGGCATGACAGAGTTGAAATATTGATATTTGCTTCCCTGGTGGAGGGGTGGGGCTGTAATAACTATGAAACTGGTGTCGACTGCTTACCAGAAAGCTGTGTTTATAGCTCTTCAGTGAGTGTTAATCAAACCCATTATAAACGGATTGTCATCATTTCTTGTTTTCTTGTAGGTCATACCAACTTCCTCACGAGAGAAACAAAAACCTGTGTGGGCAATGGTAATTCTGGGATTGTTTGGGGTCCTGCGTCAACAAAGACCAGCTGAAGTATTTGAGATTCTGGACACAATTAAAAGCTCAAGCGTGAAGCACTCAGCTAAACGAGATATTGCTGGTACATAACCACATGTACAGAGAAAGTGTGCATATACCGTATGCCCCCATACATTCGCATCCAATAGAATGATTTTGAAAATTCTCACTTATCCCACAAGCAGCAAAGCTCGCCAAGCTTGCCTTAATTTAAAGAAACAAGAGTTCAAGTATCGTAAATGTACAATATTTAAAGAACAGTTTGACAATACTTCCAGTGCAAAAGCAAGCACAAAATGGGTGAGTTTTTGGGAGTTTTCATGGGCTAGAGTCACATCTTTGCCGTGGATGGGCTCTTTCAGGATGACGGAAACAATTTGTTACAGGGAATATGAAAGAAAAGATTAAACTCTTTTTCAATGATTCTTTGAAGATAACATTTCAAAACATGAAAATGTAAACTAATAAAGGACTTGTTCTGTCAAACGCTGTTTAATCGTTTTCTTCTATGGGCACAGTTGTTCTAATTTGGTTTTTGAGAAACTTGTTGACGGAGCCTACAAGTGACTGCTGCAAATCTTACCTTTCACTCCTCCATGTAATTTAATCCATGTTGACGTTAATGAAAGATCGTGATTTCACAAAATGCTGGAACTGAACCTCCACAAAGCAGAAGTATGAAACCCTTGGACTTTGTTGTGGGAAAATTGCTCATTTTTGCAGGCCACGCTATTGCACAAGAGTCATCTTCTGCCACAAATTATTCTAGTTACTGAAGTGGTTACGAACTTTTGTCGGTAACGTCGATCGGTGTGGATTGCGATCAGTGTAACTGCCTACATTTTACTTATAACCACTCGGCCACTTATAGTGATGTGGAAATTGCAAGGGGGGGGGGTGGGGGTTATGCAAATATGATATGATGGCTACTAATTGTAGCAGACTGAGTTGCCCTATATTTCAGTCCTCCCTCTCTGTATAACAAGAAAGCTCTTGCTGGAGAATTGTACTCAGATATATGAACTCAAACAACCTGTGTACATGTATCTATCCATATATCATCACTCCAACTTCATTCGTCTGTAATAACCTGTTATTAGTTGCATGAACTGCCTGTGTCTTCAATAAATATACAGTCTGTAATATACTGTCAGAACTTTTTATTTAGCCTGTTTATATTATGAAATATTGCCCCTGATGTGTAAAAGGCATTGTACACATTTATTTTATGTAATATAATCCTGACATTATAACTTGGTCACATTAATGTTCAAACTATACTATAAATTACTCGTAAATGTGTTCTTTTTAATTTTAGGTCCAATGAAGACAAGCTTTCAAAAGTTCATTTGTTAGATACATTCAGCAAATTTCGCCATCCTTGATCGTGAGGTAGTGCAAATGTTTCCAGGTAAATATGTTGTACATGTATTACTGTAAGTACAATCAAATCAGTAATTTACTTTTGCAAAACTTTCCTGATCTTAAAAAGTTTTCATTGGCTCAAATTTTTCTAATCCTGGAGCATATATTTGATTGTGCATTTCCAAACTATATTATTTAAAACATATTGCATTATAACTGTATTCAGCATTAAGTAAATGAGTCCAGAGTTTTCTGAAATCTATTGACAATTTCACCTTTCATTTTATAATATGGATAAGGTATTCAAAACACATTTTGTCTTTGGTGTTTTAACATCTGAAAGAACATAGATCAGTTGTCACATGGAACATTGGTTGATTTAAGGCTCTGCTTAGCGATACCCATACCTATATGCCAAACAATTACATGTATAATTTTCCAGTTGAATTTTCAGAACATTTAGTCAGATTACCTAGATGTAGTTATTTATTGGCTTGTGATCTTGTGTTATTTTAGGTTATTTTTTTTAAATTGTTAAATAAAGTTGCAATTCCAATGTACATGTAAGAGTGGAGGCTGGCTTTAAGTAGTCATGACGATGTATTCACATGTGTTTTGATACTTACAAACAGTATATATTGTTTTAAAGAAGACATACCAAATGTGCATTTTATTATGAAATCATTGCTGCTGGGAACCAATCAAATTGCAGCAGAGGTGCTTGGTTTCATGCAAAAGAATATGCATTGTAGAAGCAGTGGTCAAGAAATAATATATAAATGATTAGCAACCTTAAATTGATGTCAGCTGCATATTATTATGTCAGTAGATTTTTGGAACAAGTATTCTTTGTTTCAGGCAATGTCACATGTGATTTACCCATTCTTAAGTATGAGAAGTCCATATTTGAAAGGGGGTTTTTTGAACACTTGTTCAATCTACATCGGAAAACATGCAATGCCAGCCTTGTGGTTGATACAGTACATCAGGAATGGTAGCTTCACTATAAACTTGAAAAGGAAAAGGTTGACAGTACTTGCAAATAATTATGTCAGAGTGCATTAGTACTAGCACTCCCATTACTAGATGTAGCATCAGCAGTAGCAGTAGATAATAGTAGTAGTAGTGGTAGTAACGGTAGTAGTAGTTGTAGTAGTAGAAGTAGTAGTAGTAATAGTAGCAGTAATAGTAGTAGTAGTAGTAGTAGTGGTGGTAGTAGTAGTAGTAGTAGTAGTAGTAGTAATAGTAGTAGTAGTGGTAGTAGTAGTAGTAGTAGTAGTAGTAGTAGTAGTAGTAGTAATAGTAGTAGTAGTAGTAGTA
>JANSTQ010157382.1:0-11121 GCA_026167885.1 Bergia puertoricense
TTCTTTCTTTCTTTCTTTCTTTCTTTCTTTCTTTCTTTCTTTCTTTCTTTCCTTCCTTCCTTCCTTCCTTCCTTCCTCCCTTCCCTTCCTCCCCTTCCTCCCCTTCCTCCCCTTCCTTCCCTTCCTTCCCTTCCTTCCTTCCTTCTGTCTGTCTGTCTGTCTGTCTGTCTGTCTTTCATTCCTTTTTTCTTTCTTTCTTTCTGTCTTTCATTCATTCTTTCTTTCTTTTTCCCTCTTTGGTTACGTTTTGGGTTTTTTTCTTCTGTTTATACTTGTAGTTTGTCCAATTTCATACCAATAGTTCGTTGACTATACATGTACGCTTTCAGGTGTGCGTTATTGGAGTGAGATAATGGGAATTCTCACAGAAAAAGATGCTCTTGGGGATGAAGAGATTCTTGTATTTTCCATGACGTTGATAAACAAGGTAATGCAACTTAGAACTCGGGTTTTTCAACTGCTGCTATATAAAAGCTTTTCCATTGATTACAGCTTCTCTTGCTGTATTTCAGCTGAAATGAGCCTAGGGCGCTTGATTATTTGGCATCCATTTCCGGCTTTGTAAGCAAAACTGTAAATGCTCCAAAACACACAAGTGTGTGCTCGCCTCTGGTTTTTCCCTACCTTTTTTTTACTCGTGTTCTGATCATTTTTCTCCTTTGCCGAACGTTTTGTGTCTTAGATGGATAACCAGAGACGCCAACATTAAAAGACACAGCTGAAATCTCTGCTATAGATAGTATAAAGACGAAAATGCCCGGATAGTGGACATATTGTACACAAACAGCTCATGGTGCATTTGGTGAAAAAGTCCTTCAGTTGGACAAAGGGATAAAAGAAGGGAGTTTAAGAGAGAGGGATGACCGATAAATGGGAAATTTCGTACACAGAATACAAGCAAACAGAAATACAGACGATACAGACTAAACAGAAAGCTAAATAAAATCTAGAAGACTGGGTTTTCTGCCTCAACAAGTGAGCCAAATCTAAACCTTACCAACGAAAACATACCTTAATTGCAAACTGATTGACTCAGACAGACTGGTCCAGAGTAAGAAAGACAGATAAATTAAGACAGTCAGACACAGCAGCGATAGACCTGCTTGAAATGGTATAATCTTGGAAGAGTTGGATACTTAAAGCCTTAGTATACACCTGGCGAGGGAAGCAGAAACAGAGACGGAAGAGGGGACGGAAGGAGCGTTTCGTTTCATAGTTAAGTCAGGAAACAGAGATGGAAGCACAAACGGAAGCTCGACGGAAGCGTTCAGAAACGTACTGAACTGAAGGTTTCCATTTTCTTCCGCCTCCGTTTTTGCTTCCGTCTAGCTTCCGTCGCTTCCGTCCCCGTGAAAGGCAAAAACTTGGAAGCAGAAGCGGAAGGGGAAGGTTCGAGTCAATCACAATACCATTTTGAAACAACAGCGACGCTTTTGCCCAGCAAATCTGAGTCCAACTTTCGCTTCCGCCAATCTGGCTTAAACTGGAACACAAGGCTTGTCCGCTCCATCGTTGCTTCGGCTTTGTCGCTAGTGTTATCAAGACTTAACGACACAAAATGACAAAAATTAACTTTGCTTTAACTTGAAGGTTTTATACGCCATATCGGACCAAGATACGTTCTATGACATAACCGACGCACTGGAAGAACAAGGAATGGCCGATGTTATCAAGGTTCGTATTACCTACATCTCCGCAGTTTATATCTGCGTTTCTTCCAAAAATGTTTAGATATTCTTCTCTTAAAAGCTGTTACTGCTTTTTTGTTTTTAGATGCACCAAAACAGGAGAGGTTCTAACATCGATTTAATGGAGCAGATGAGTATTTACGAGGTGCGATTTGCTTTGCTTCATTTTCTATTTTTACAGCTGGTATCTTCGGTATGGAAGTTGTTATTCCACGAATTACAGTGTTTGTACGGGTCGTACAAAAGTAAAAAAATCATGGAATTTAAACTTTTCCAAATCCAGAACTGGAAAATCAACATTCGTCGCAGCAAGTCGATGAAAATCGAATCTGTATGTGAACGAAGTCAGTTAATTATACTGTCACTTCATGGTAAACAACTTCTTTATTCATCAGCACGAACCCTTAAATAAAACTTATAAAACAACTGATACACCATCCATTCTATCTCCCTCCCTCAGAAAGCACTAAGAATTGAGGATGGCGATGAAGAGCTTCCTGCATTTGGTTCATCAACTGCCATAAGGTCAGCGATATAAATTTTGCCCGTTCGCAACTGATACAATAAGTTACGTTACATGCATACACTGTATCTACGGTGTCCACGTACTTTAATGTTGCACATGTAAAGAGTAAAGATTACGGTTATCATCGATAGCCAGTTGGTAATGGTACCATATTATCGTTCAGCTACATGTAAATTAATGTTCTTAGCCTCAATGTGCAAGTTCGCCTGGTTATCATTGAGAGTTGACTATATAATACTGATTTACTTGTTTGAGTTCCGTTCATTCACAGGTATAAATGTAATGTTTTATAGTGATATTAAAGTTACTAACAGACTTAATAGTCGCTATTGTGTATTTAACGTCAATAACGTGACTTTATTTAGTTTTACAAACAAACGAGTCTTCTTTACCAAAAATTCTTTTTCTTTTTTCGCAACGTGTTTCAGTGCGATTTTTTTTATTAGTTTAGATATTTGCCCCAGTTTCTCCTGAGTGTGAGAGGTCTCTGGCAGCCTCAGTGCTGTGTTTAAAAGTATAATAATCTTACTTTCATCCGCATGTAGGGCGCGAAAACGAACGGCTACCACCGATCCATCAGGTAAGGAAGTTTGTCGATTTTACTTGGACGCCCAAGAATATCTTGTTATTCAGTTTTGAATAATATTTTATATCACTGTTTCTGTTGCCACGCCTCCCTTGAGCTTTTTTCGTCGGTCAGTCGAATGGAACCGATCACGATTCAAAGATCTGTAGATATGAACATTTTGTGGTTGGAACATCGCTGTGCCATCTGCGAGATTGTGCGGTAGCGTTTGATTCATTGGGGTATATATGGGGGAAACGTAACTGTAAAATCCCAGAACAAACTTTAGAGCAATAGAAAAAACGTCAAGGGCCGCGTATCAATGAAAACAGTCGTGTACAAAATGATGATAAAAGTAGAAACTCGTTCAAAACAGCTGATCGATACATATGGATCATGACTGGTTGACAAACGTAATCTCGTTTAGACGGGCAAAGTGATTGAGTACCCGAGAGAGGTCTCAAGGAGTACTCCAAGGGAAGTTTTTAAAATCAGATTCTTGAAATGGCAATCTACATTTTAAGGTAATTGCGGCTGTCAAAACTTCAAAACCTAAACGGAGTAACAGTTGTCCAAGTGCTTTTAAGAACTATGAGTACTGTGAAAAGGACACACTTCATTTTCTTAATCGGAAAGTCCTTGCCGAGTCAGTGTATGCTGGCTATTTCAGTCACTGATCCGTTCGGGAGAGGAGGGGTAGTAGCTACCAATCAAATAACTTGTTTTATTGTCTCCCCAGGTGATAGAAGACGAAGTGTGCGACACAACTCCGTCAACAAACTGGAAGCTGTTCCCTACCAGAAAGATAACCTCTTATCCCCAGGCCCTCCTTCTGGTCGACGGAGTCCGCGCAGTAGAAGTCCTGAACCACAAGCTGAGGAGGTTGCTAGGAGACGGAACTTGAGGGAGAAAGAGCAGAGGGAGCCTGTAAAATCCTCTGGGAGTGCCACCCCTGATTCCTCAACTACTGACACGGTGGATGAAGTCGATGAGAAAGAGAGAAGCAGACAGGCAAGGAGGTGCGCACACACTGTTAATCGCAGACAGCCGATCTGCGGAACTGTAGAACTTTCCACACAAACATTTACACTTTAGAATCTTTATCTCTATTCACCACACCTGTTTTGTTTATTTCAGTGCTGTTAGACACAGTCTTTTATTTTAGTCTAGTCCAAAAACTTTACAAGGGAGTTTTGAACTTTGAATTGAAGTATACTTAAGAATGCGAGAAGGATCGATAGGAACAAGAAAAAAACGTGTTTGTACATGTCGCTGTGTCAGCATCCTAGTTTTGAAACAAGACATGGCGAAAAACTTGTATTGTAATTCAGCAAGTCATTCTTTTGCCTCAGTTTAACTGTCCGCCTATCTACAGAGAAAGACGCGCAGCACGCCGAGCGGCCCTGGGTATTAGTACTGATGCCGACACGTTGGAGAAGTGTCCTCCGAATGACGTTGCGGCGAAGCAGAAAAACAACAATGTGGAAGTGTTGAATAAAGTGAAGGAAACTTTAACGCCTCGACAATCGAGTCCCTGTGAGTCGCCCAGACAGTCGCCTCGTCCTTCACCCAAACCGTCACCAAGAGGATCACCAACGTTTTCGAGGCGGAAGGCGGTATTCGAACAGCAAAAGGAAGAAGGTAGGATTACGTTTAGAAACTGTTCAAGTATGTACATGGGTAAAATCTTATAAAATCATCGACTCAATCTATTTGTGACACCACTGTGACTGTGTCTTGGAATCCAGGTTTTCAGTTGGAAGCAGCAAACGGCCAGGGCCAAGTATAATCATCTTTAAACGTTTGTGTTTTTCTGATGTTTCTTACGCACTAATGCTGCAGTTATTCAAAACAATCCTTTAGCTATTATCTGACTTTTTTCTTAAGATCGATGGATAGAATTTATGTTTTATCGTTTTAAACACGTGTGTTACAAAAAGGTGTTTAAAGTGAACAAACTTTTCTTTAGCTTCTGACGCAAACTCTGGTTTTGATTTGTAGTTAAAACAAAAATACCTGGATTTAAAGATCTTTTTTAACACGAAAGACCTGAGTCATTAAAAATTCGAGTGACGGAGGTGTTACATAGAATGTGTGCTGACTGATTGGCTTTTTATAGGTTTAAAAACATTCAAACATCTCTGTTAAGAAAGGTTGTCAGACAAACTAGAAGAATAAGTAATCTTTAGTAATCAAAACGTTATCAGACGGCCTAGTAGAAACTCGTTTGTTAATTATATTGGCCCAATATAGGTTCTTTCATATTTTATTTTCTGTGAACCGAAAGCTCTAGAATAGGCAACAAGATTTTTTTTTCACTCGTATTGCTTACTGTGACAGTTCCATGCTTATGTTGTGTGAGCCAGCGCGTGCAAACATCATTTCCCATTACAAGATCCCGCAAACAACGACAACGGTACTTCAGAGTTTGCGCGGGAATGGCGTGTTCCTGCGTGTGTGAATGATTAACGGTTTTTGTTTACAGTGGCTGTGTTTATGCGTGGTTTCTCAGTAAAGTTGTGCGATACAACCTAAAAAGGACTACTTACACGTGTGAAGTTATCAGTGCCAGGGGAATCGCAATGGTTTTAGGAAGATCTTTTCTGGATATTAATGTTGAGTGTTATATTGTTGCCACTGGTGTTGAAGTTGTCAAGTGTGCTGGTAACTTGTTGCATATCTCATTTAACTTTTGTACTAGTAAACAGTATGGAGCACATTACGTTCCGAGCTTCTGATGGACGATTTATCAACAACTTTCCCTAAGCCAAAAGAGAGGCTGTAAGACGTGAATGATACAGCGAAAATCTTCAAAACACGCTTGTTTTTTTTATAAGAACCAGGTGTTTTTGTTGAGATTCACTGTTCTTGTTTTTTTAACTTCGATTGTTTTAAATCGTTGCTATTTCTATAAATAATGAAATTATTTTAGTGTGAAAAATAAAAGTAAAAATTGAGTGCAGGGAAATAGTTTTCCAAAAATAGAAGATGTTGAGCGGAACATGTTTGTTATTGTCCGTTTTTTATCCCTTTTGCTAAGTTTTCAGTGTGATAAATCAAAATATCATATGAACCACCTTGTGTCGCTGGAACTGAACACTGGCGTTACATTTTAAATTTAAAAAATCGACTATTGTCAATTCGAAATGTGCTCGCAACGTGTGTTGCAAATTTTGTTGAAGATAGTCTGTAGTGCAGTTTTTGTAGATTATACAAGACCTGGCGTTGTAGTGAACGCCTCAAACTTAGCACGAGGTAGATCAAGTAACTGGCTAACTTTGCACTTTGTCTATCTACAGATTTAAAGAAAGACCAACAGCAAAATGATTCCAAGGACGAATCTTCATCCTCCGAGGCAAAACAGGAAACTATAAGGCAACGAAGGGAACGGAGACAAATCAAAGTTACTGCCGCGAGCAAGGCGAGATCGCCTGACAGTTCTGCGCACTCAAGCGAAAGTGAAGAGGCCAAACTTGGAAATGATATCGGTCATGGTAGAACTTCTAGTCGTGATGTAGAAACATCTGAATCTGAAACTTCAGAGGAGCAATTTTCTGTTAAATCGGATATAAAGAATGTGACACAAAAAAGAACGTTAGAAGATGTAGGTAAGATAGGAGGGAACAGTCCTGTGCCAACGGAGCACGAACGGAGGACCAATGGGACCCCACATCACGGCCAGTTGGACAGGAAAGGGAGTAGTTCTGCGGATGGACAACGAGCAAGTGTATCGGAAGGATTTCCGGGAGCTACAAATAAGAAAATGATGCTTTCGATGCTGTATGGTCAGAAGTCGATGGACGACATAAAAATTACTGAACACTCTGTTCCTGGTCCTGATTCAGTTGAGCGGTTAAGTGAGAGCACTGAGAAAAACTTAGAAAAAGACTTGGAAGATCTTGAGACCCTGAGCGGCAAGTTGCAGGAGACGGTTGACAAACTCAACCAGGCGGAGGAAGAGGGGGAAAAGAAAACCTCGACACCATCAGAAGACTTTACGAACTTGGTGAACAAAGCGAAGGCGGGCCTCATGAGGCAGTCGACTACCGACCGGGAGGAGGAAGAGGAAAAGCAAGAGGAAGAACGGAAGAAACAGGAAGAACTCCGGCGGAAGCAGGAGGAAGAGGAGGCGGCCAGGAGGGCGGAGGAGGCGGCCAGACTCCAGGAGCTGGAGTGGGAGAGAATGATAACTCTTAAGCGATCGCTTATTGTCAAAGATTTCGACTTCACGGACCTTGGTGACGATGATGATGTTGACGTTCTTGACCCTCACGCCCCCAGACCGGGGGATGTCACGGACGCTCCCCCTAAGCCTCCGCCCATTCCTATGTTTGGGGGCATGCCTCCTCCCCCTCCTCCTCTCTTTGGTGGCCCCCCTGCTCCCCCTCCCGTACCCGGAGGTATGCCGCCACCCCCTCCCCCGGGGCTTAAATCAGCTACGGATACACTCAATAAGAAAAAGATGGTGCGGTTATTCTGGCAAGAAGTGAAAAATTCGCCGTTAATAAATGGAGTGAATAAGACTATATGGGGCAGTATTGACCACGTTGATATTGATACTAAGAAGCTGGAACATTTATTTGAAAACAAGATTAACCCAAAGCTGAAGGTGAGTATATGAAAACTCATTTAAAAAATCACTTTAATTTAAATTAACGTCATCTTAAAAAAAAAATCCGTAAGAAATATGTAACGTTTAAAAATAACTGCACCCGATAACACATAGTGTTACTGTCGTCTCACAATTTCATGATCGAAAAAGAACCCTGCAGAACTGTAACTTGTGAGAATCTATTTTCGTGCTGTTCTCTCTCACCATTTTCGCATTTACATGTAAATCTCTAATGAATTCCTTAAAAAGAAGCTGAAAAATTTCATTTCCCAATTAACATTAGTTTTGGTCATTAGTCAAGATAAACAAAACGCAAAGCTTTGTGGGTAGTAACCGGCCGCCGGTCTTTAACCTGAAGGTAAAAATGTGGGTCTTTGCGACTGATATAAATGAGATCATTGTTGAAGATCAACCTAGACTTCAAAGTTTAGAGTTTGTCGTGCCGGTTCAATGAAGGGGATAATATGAAGTTATGTTTTAATTAACAAGAAGTTATACGTTACCTAACTCGGGCTGTTCCGTATGTAGTCGGTTGCAATACAAGAGCGCCTCTTGCACTCTGAGCCCTAATAACAGAATTAGCCGAGTATCTCCTAAGCATCAACAGGCGCACAAAACGTTTTGGATATGCACCATCGGATATAAAAACATTAAGCTAAACAGCCACAAATTCTAGCTACTTTTTGCAGTATTAGTATTGCTAGTACTTTATATTGACCACTTTCATAATATGCCCCAGTGGCCCAGAACAAAACTTTGAGTCGAGGCCAGAAAGGCCAAAATACAGCAAATGTACGAGAGTTTGGAACTTGACCTCAAATTGAAGTTATTGTTAATGGCCACTGGGGCATATTAAGTCTATACAGTTTATATATAAATTATTAAAAACATTTTAACTTTGAAATGTAAATGAAAGAAATGGGCTTTAAAGTGAAAATGAAATACAAACCAACGGATACTTTTTGAAGTAACAACTATGAACTGATACCATGTCCTGTGGTAGGGATGGTTTCCTCCTCTGGTCAGCGGAAACTCCACATCACAATCGCATGTTTAGCCAAGCGACAAACTTTTGAATTGGATTCGAAAAATCTTGATCTAGTTAGATATCCAATGAAAATCTTCCAAAGCCAAATAAACATACAGTGCTTCTCCAGTAGTATCACAGGCACTCAGAGGCAGGGAACAAGGGAGTTTGTGAAATATTTTGTTCTAATTGTTAAAATCCGCCCGGGTTCAACTTGAATCACGAATAGCATTATACATTCCAACTGTGAAGATCGATAGCTGGTTCTGGTCAACCTTGTACATCTGATGATCATCGATATGAACCCGCAGATTACTATGTTCAGTGTTTGAAATTTAAGCTTTTCCGAGAGAGCTCAGAGTCACGTGCTAATCGTACAGTGAATTTGCGCGTTGACAACCTTGATTACACTGGTCACAACGGGGAAACAGAGTGTCTCACACTGCTATGAAACAAAAATCCAAAAATGTAATTAAAGTTTTCAGTAAGATTGGTTGTCTAAGAAAATTCAGAGTACGTTAAATGGTATTAGCCTTGATCGCCATGTAATGTTGGAAAGTTTTTAAAACATTCCCCACCGAGCAGCTGTCTATGGACAAGGCTTATGCCAGAGAACTTCAGATAACGCCTCATATTGACAATCACGACACGAAAGAAAAACAAAGCGGAGCAGGAAACTTCAACTCGGGCGACTTCCATCTGGCCCGATGAGACGAAATGTGGCCGAGCAGTAGCATCGTGATTCCTCAGAGCGTTTGAACGAGCAAAAATATATGCTTTTCACTAGAACAAGAAACGTCCTAGCTTTCCTCAAATCAAGTTGACAAATGCCAAAATGCTGCCGTTTGCTTGTGATACTTTTGATCCTATTTTCCTTAGAACTGAAGAACTGAAAAATTCTTCACCTAAATCTGAAAGCTCTGTGATACAAGTGACATGAAAACATCGGAGCCTAGGAGTTTTTGTCATTATGTTCTCTCGTTGGAAGGAGCCCGTCTTCCCCCCTCCCCTCCCTTCCCCCTTTTCCTCCCCCCCCCCCTTTTTCTTCCTACTTGGTCTCTTAAGGATGCAGTGAAGAATGCTAAGTGAGCGGACTTTGAGGGTTTTGTTACATTTTCAAGCGTACGATTTGTCTTAAGCAGGTCAACTTTCATAGTGGTGTATTTCATATCCAGGGTTTTCCCTGGGGAGGATATGTACAGGCTAATACCCAAAATCCGGTAAAAGTCGTATCTTTCGTCGTCATTATTTGACAATTGTTAACGGATTTATTGTTGTGCCAAACGTATAGAAAGTTGAGGGTGAAGATAAGGAAAAGAAGAAAGAGGTTGTAGTGCTGGAGATCAAGCGATCTCAGGCCATTAACATCGCCTTGACAAAGCTACCGCCAGTGAGGACACTAAAACAGGCCATACTTAGTATGGACACCACAGTGATTGACAGGGAAGGCATCGATGTAAGTACTCAAGTTACTCTGACTCTGTAACAAACAGTAGAATTTAACAATATTCAACAAAGATCACAAAACTCAGTAGAACAGAACTTAGTTGAACTCAAAAACAATTGGTAGCACTCAACAGCACTCAATAGCGTTCAAAACACTCGGTACTACTCAACAACACTCAGTAGCATTTAGCTGCAGCCATGGAGTAGTACTCAACAACATTCAACAACACACAATAGCAGTAGTTTTAAGCACCCAACTGTGCTCTTTAGTTCGCAGTAGCAATTAACAACCTTGTATTACATTCGGTAACATTCAGCAGCACTTGAAAGTACTCAGTAACACTCTGTAGCACTCCGTAAAGGCACAATAACGCTCACATATTACCTTACTGGCGGTAGCGCTCGACAGCACTCAGTTGCACTCGACAATACCCAGTAGCACTCGACAGTACCCAGTAGCACTCAACAGCACTCAGTAGCACTCAACAGCACTCAGTAGCACTCAACAGCTCTCAGTAGCACTCGACAGTACCCAGTAGCACAGCATCTGACAATAAGGCTGCTGCCAACTGCTTTATTTTACTGATTTCCATCTCGTCTAGAAATTACTGCTACTGATGCCGACGCATGATGAAAAGACGCTCATTCAAGAAGCACAGCTGGCCAACCCAGACATCCCGCTGGGAACAGCGGAACAGTTTCTACTCACAATGGCCTCCATTAACGAGCTGAACCCCAGACTTCACCTGTGGGCCTTCAAACTCGACTACGACATGTTAGAAAAGGTATCGTACTCTTTGAGCAGATGACATCCTTTGTATAAGGTGGTATGATAATATTTTAACCTGTAAATTGCCGTTGAGTTGCTATTAAAACGGACAAAGCAATCAATGCAAATGCGAAACAGCTCAATATAATTATTTTTAAAATGAATCGAAATTCCGGCTCATTTGAAATTTGTTAACATTGTTTTTATTTGCAATCTGTCTGCAGTCACAAGCTGGTTGGTTAGTTGGTTGATTGATTGATTGATTAATTCTTAACATCATCATTGATATCTTCATGGTCATTGTTCCGAAGGAATTGCGTGTTTGTCGAGGATGGAATTTGCATTATCTTGGCCGCATTGTTGTACCTTCGTAAACCCACTGGCAGTTTTATTTTATTATAGATATGATATGATATGTATGTATGTATGTATGTATGTATGTATGTATGTATGTATGTATGTATGTATGTATGTATGTATGTATGTAT
>JANSTQ010157393.1:0-11120 GCA_026167885.1 Bergia puertoricense
TTGTACACGGTATTCTATGTTGTACACGGTATTCTATGGAGTACACGGTATTTTATGTTGTTCACAGTATTCTATGTTGTACACGGTATTCTATGTTATACACGGTATTCTATGTTGTACACGGTATTCTATGTTGTACACGGTATTCTATGGAGTACACGGTATTTTATGTTGTTCACAGTATTCTATGTCGTACACGGTATTCTATCGGGTACACGGTATTCTATGTTGTACACGGTATTCTATGTTATACACGGTATTTTATGTTGTACACGGTATTCTATGTTGTACACTTATTCTATGTTGTACACGGTATTCTATGGAGTACACCGCATTCTTTGGAGAACACGGTATTCTATGGAGTACACTGTATTTTATGGAGTATAAGGTATTCTATGTTGTACACGGTATTCCATGTTGTGCACGGTATTCTATGTTGAACACGGTATTCTATGTTGTACACGGTATTCTATGTTGTTCAGTGTATTCTATGTTGTACACGGTATATTATGTTGTACACGGTATTCTATATTGTATATGTTATTCTATGGACTACACGGTATTCTATGTTGTACACGGTATTTTATGTTGTACACAGTATTCTATGTTGTTCATGGTATTCTTTGGAGTACACGGTATTCTATGTTGTACACGGTATTCTACTTTGTATACGGTGTTCTATGTTGTATAGGGTATTCTATAGAGTACACGGAGTTCCGTGATAAAAGAATCGAAAACTGAAATATGTTCTAATCCACACGAAAAGGTATTTTTTTAACTAGAGCAGTTGTGTATAAAAATAACAGTTTTTAAAAGAACCTCGGTAAAAATGATGTCTCGTAATAAAAGCATGTACTGCATCATCTGGTATCAGTTCTATTACTTTTGTGTACTCGAAATGCATCCTTTCCTTACGTTCAGACAGATTGTTTTCTTGTTCTGTGGCCGCATGGCGCCTTAATCGTTAGTAATAACTGTTTTCACAAAACCAGATCAAGAATAATGACATCCATTCTCTGTAGTCGAAGATGCAACCTTTCCTGACATAAAGACCGACGGTTTTCTTTCTTTATGGCTGCATGGCGCCTTAATCGTTGGTAGTAGCTTTTTTTCACAGTACCAGTTTAAGAATAATCACATCAGTTGATTAACAACTAATCTTCCTATTTACGTGCCAGTTAAAGATCTTAAAGAATTGTGCTAAGTCGAGTGTGAAAATTGCTTATTTTATACACTAATTTCACAACCAAATCGGTTTCTTCCTCCATTTAATGAACTATTGTTTGTTGTGAGCAAAACTCGTTCATAGCAGACTAGCTTCCAAACACTTCACTATTTTATTACGCACAAACCTTGTAAAATCTAATACAATCCGAGCCAAATCAAGGCAGTGTCTACAACTACATTTTTTGGGCATCGAAGTGAGGGTTGGTGGTGAAGTGCTTACAGAAGAAAAAACTTCCAAAATAGTCAGAAAATATACAAACTCCAACCAAATTCACTGCACTTCGCTGCACCTGGCAGCTGAGTATCACCACCAGTCCTCGTTTTGGTGCACCAAAACACTACAGATGATCGGCTCACGCGTGCTAGGAACGCCTGACTGAATTTATCATGATACCATCCCAGAAAACCGCACGCGCACAAAATGGTCTCAAAATGGCCGCCATTTTAAATTTCAGTCGATGATTTTAAAACAGTTCTATAAGTACTGTCAAAACTCATTATCTTTGAATACATCTGTCAGCTAAAGTTGTGCATGAGATAAAAAGCAACTCCTTTGTTGAATGTAATTACCAGAACTTGTCTGTTTAATAGTTCATTTTACGGAATTCGTTTCTTTAGCAAAACATCAGCGATCGTTACTAATCTCGCAGCGCGTTCTGGGATGGTGCCTTTTGGGCAGACCTGAAAGCACGCGCCGATTGGCTTACTCAAAGCACGTGATAAATGTCCGATCACCCGGCTGTTGTGACATCGTGAATAAGGGCTATTGTAATACAGTAAATACTCGCATAAAATAACCTGTGATTTTCGGGTTCAGGCTGATGTGATTCTTATTTTTTGAATGCTTAGTGAGAAATCAGCCTGAATATGTTCTTATGAGGTTCTTAAAATTCTTTCTGGAAATTATGTACAGTATAGGCTACTGACAGACTTAATTAATATGTAATCACACTCTTATTAACTAGCCTGTACTGTATATATTATTAATAAATAAATAAATAAATTGAATGCAATAACAACATTACATTGTGACACTGCCTCTTTAATCTATCTGGCGAACTATAAGAACCTGTTTCATTTGTCAGGCTGAATTGGTTCTTACGTAAATGGTGCTTTATTGACCAAATTTCGGCCTGAAGGTTCTTGATCCACCTGTTCTTTTATTAGGGTATTTACTGTACAAAATAGGTTTGTAAAGGAAAACTTATTTTTACTTATGCTTTTGCTTTACGTCTACGCATTTCAAATTGTGTCATTAATTCTGTGTTAAGGCTATAACTAACCAAAGCTGCTTAGGTTCAAAGTTAATTTCACCAACATTTCATTGTTCAACATGATTATAATTCTTTCGAACTCATTTTGAGCTTTTGGTAAGCATATAGCATGCGAGGAACCGGTTGTTATTGCCTGGGGGAAGGAGAATTTGGGTTTGGACACCTCAACATTCATCTGAACCCCCCCCCCCCCTTCCCCCACAATTTATAGTAACTTGAGGCTAATCACTCCCTGACCTCTGGTTTTCTGAACCACCCTTCCCCGTCCCCCCTCTCCGCAGGCGATGTATAGTAGCCCATGTCTGTGCGATGTACTGTGTTTAGCTTTTTAAGCGGTCCGGAGTTACTTGGAGACTCAAGATTTAATTGACCTATACTTCACATGATTTAAATAAAAAATGAAAGACGTTTAAACCTGCAAAAACTTTATGATAATTCAATTTTGTCTTTCAAAACTACTTCTTTTGATCAAGAAGATAACATTACATAAAACTTGATGTAGCTTTTCAAGTGTCAATCGATTTGCTCACACTTATTTTTCCCCACTTCAATCCCGCAATGCACTTTTTGAAGTCGTAAAAGCAAATCGACTGTTACAATTCTTACTCGTGAAACAAATCAGAATTTAAAGAAATATTGTTTTCACTTTATTCAAGACAAAAAATAGCATATCTTGAAAAATGTAAACTATGACGCAATAGCGAAATAGGACAATTACTGTGGGCTCTAATTAAGTTTATTATCTCCTCCTTTTGCAACTTTGGTTTTGTTTATTACGAAGCCATTAAGTTCTTTTCTCTTTTAGAGTTTATCAAGGAAACAATATTTTGTATTTGCAAGCACAGAAGACTGATCATTAATGTCACGTTGTGGCTGCGTACTTCAACATCACCAGGTCAGAAGGACGTATAACTAACACGCACAAAACCAGAATGCATCGTTATAAATGGAACTTTGTAATTTATGACGCAACAATGTTAATGAGCGCACGCGCACTTCTGTACAATAAACGAACATGTAAATCCAGCTCCTTACAAAATTGCAGAAATAGCACAGCAACAACTCAAAGACAAAGCCATATCTGTGTACAATAATGTGTGTACGAAGAACACTGAACAAGAGACATTAAAAAAGCGCGGTCGATAATGGGAAGCGAATCCCTGGACATCAAAGAACTTAAACACATCCTAGAAAGACTGGAGCCAGTCAACGATATGGAGACTAAGATAGCAATGTCGTTTAAAGAAGACGGTCAAAAAGCCAATGATGAACAACAAAGTTGACGAACTCCTTGGTGAGCCAATTCCAGTCAGATATATACCAATGATATACAGTATAAACAATGAGCTGTGATCACTTGATCGCGCGTCCACGTCGCACTCATCACATTCAGTATGTTCGCATGCAACACATACAATGGCAGTCAATTTACGACATTAACGATCAAACCATTCAGTGGTAACCCCTACAATGGCTTTCGTTTTGGGATGGCCTTAGTACAGCGTTGAATTAAGCAACATCAATAAGATAAATTATCTACATGGTTTTCTATCAGCTAAAGCTGGTGCAAACACTGATCAAGATATAATGGATACACTTGTTCAACTGCCAAACACAACTAGTGATGTTCGTAAACTCAGGAGTTTCTATTGAACCCGGTCGTTATTTCGCCACCAGGAGATTCACCACCAAACACCGAGGACACTTCGCCATCAGACAATTCTCTTCAAGAAAGTCGTTTTGCTTGCTTCTTTTCCAAAAAAATTATTTGCTTTACAAAGATGTACCTTCCAAAGCTTTTCAAATGCAAGCATTGCAGACAAATTGTTTATATCGAGCGCGATTCGATTCCACACAATGAACTGCGATCACTTGATTACTGCAACGAGATAATTATTATACAATTGCTCTTTTCAAGAATATGAAACGAAAATGAAGCATTATTTCCTCGTCCTGATCGACTGAAAACATGAAAGCAAAACTCAACTTTGTCGGCAAAATGTCGTTTCTCTTGAAAATTACATTACAGGCCTCGAATCAATAGACATTAAAACGGACTCGTACAGCAATCTATTGATATCAATAGTGATGAGAAAGTTTACAAGAAATACGGTGGTTGATGTTCAGAAGCAACCCGCCTTGAGAAACTGAGGGCAACACTTCTACAAGAAATAGAATCACGAGGAAAGGTCATTTAGTTGTAGATCAAACGCCCCCACCGGGAAAAGAAGACTACATATTCACAGCAGGAGCATTGGCGACTTGTGCATCTCCACCCAAACCCCAAATAACATCACAAGAAGGCCGTGCACATGCTGTGGCCCACACAAACCAGATCAATGCAAAGCACGGTAATTCTATAAAAAACAAGAATCGTCAACGCCGAGCCATTTTTGATACAGGCGCAAAAGAGTTTCGTAACGGAGAAACGGCGAAGCAGATTTAAACATAACCATTTTCGGGCGATCAAACGAGAACGACAAAAGAAACTACAACATTGCACGTATCTCTCACACTGTTCTCTAAAAACGAAGCCACTAACATATCCGCTTTAATACCATCTTGAATATTGTCACGTGGCCAGCAAGCGTTGTTTGTTCCAGGTCTCCTCGTTCTTAAAATGTTACAGGCGTCGTGAAAACAAATCGCGTTCGATCGTGCTGCAGTAAACAACAGCAGAAAACGAAGAAAACATCGTAAAATGTATTTCTGAACAGCAGAACATTAAAGAGTTTGCATCAGCACAACTGAACATCTTGCTAGTAGAGCTAGATTTAAGAACACTGCTGCTATTTTCGGAAAACTAATTGCAGTGGAGAATGATGTTGAAACGTTCCTTTTTTCCGGAAAAAGGCTTCAAAATCAGGGTGCGTATTATGCACGGGTGCGCATTATACACGGGTAAATACGGTATCCCATATTATTTGTCGTCCGAACTAAAACTTGCCGACCCGACAGCCATAAGCTCAAATCGCCTCGACTTAGACATACTCATTCGAAACAACTACTACGCAGTCTTGGTGATCAAACTGCATCAGAAGGGCCTGGTGACCATGAGCAGTAATTTGGGCTGGCGTCTATTCGGAGCAGTACCATGTAACGGGGATTATAAAAGCGGCATGGCTTACAACTTGATCAAGGCTAACACAACAGGCGGTGAAGAATTAAACAAATTGCTCCGACGGTTTTGAAAGATCGATGCCATCGGAGTGACAAAAAGTGATCAAATTATTGGCAGAACCCTAAACAACTTCCAAGTCAGCATCCAATTCAATCCTTCAACTTGACGGAATTTCGTAAGCTTGCCGTAAACAGAAAACAAATACTATGTACCCAATTATTATCTAAGCAAGAAGAGGCTCATCAGTCTGATCGATCAAAAGCGTACGGAAGAGACATCATGACCTCATCATTACCTAGGATACACAAATGAGAGACCAGGTCGAGCAGGGATTTATTGAGCGAGTTCAGGACACCGGCAGCAGATCTCAAGGATTAAATGGTACGACAAAAACGAGGATTGTATATGACGCTTCAGCAAAAATCTCACATGTTCCATTGAGCTTGAACCATTGCCTGAAAACGAGACCAAATCGATGTTACTGACATTTCGCACACACGAAATAGCTTTTACAGCAGATATTGAGAAATAATTTTTACAAATCGAGCTTGCTGAAGAAGGTGGGGACGCCACAAGATTTCTTTGGTTAAAGGACTCGAACAGCCATCTTACAAGATTGATCATACTAGCTGCACATTCACGAGTAATGCACAGCGGAGTTAGGAAAACTCTAACTGAAGCACTGGATTCCAAATGGAAGAAAATGTTGAGAAAATGCGTGAAATGTAAGCGAGTAGGACGCTCTTTCCAATCCGTTCTACCGCAGACACTGCCTAAATCACGTAAGAGCGGGCAGCGAGCGTTAAAGTTTACAGGAGTGGACTATGCAGGACCATTATTTATACAATGAAAAACACTTCAACGAAAGTTTACATCTGCTTATTTAATTGTACACCTTGAAATAGCTGAAGACCTCGCAGCTGCAGTATGATAAGGTGTTCCCGAGATAAAAATATCAGAAAAAAACTGTCACAACTTTCTCTCTGATCACGGAATAAAGTGGCAGTTCATTATCCCTGATGGAGAGGGTTATATGAACAATAAATCGATTTGGTTAAAGTGTGCACTAAGAAAACTCTCGGGAAAGCTTCACTAAGCCACATAAAACTCAATATTGTGTTGAAAGAGGTAGACGCAAAATGAAACAACTGACGCAAAATGTAAGAACTGACGCAAAATGTAACAACGCAAAATGTAACAAAAATTGACAATTTGAACCACGAAAACACAACAAGTTTAACGCAAAATGTAACAAGCTATCAACGCGAAATGTAACAACGGCTTTAACGCAAAATCTAACAACTTTTTGTTTAAAAATGTAACAACTTTTTAAATGATATTATCGATACTAGTTCTGATCTCAAGGACCATCCCCCTCGGTTTTCTCCGAATGTTTTCATCCTTTTCAAGCAAACTTTTAGTACCTGCTAAGTATTAATAGGCAAGTCTTTTATGGATGTTTGGGGTTGTAAAAGTACCTCTGCAAAAAATGTCAAATAAATCCCTTAACACCAGAGAGCTTGCCAAACCTCTTTTTTTGGTTTGCAATAACCAACATCAACAAATGGTCATATTAACGGTACCAGACACATTATTTGCCATCCCGTAAAAAGGTAATTCTTGCAACGACCGTTATTTTTCATATTTCATTGCCATGGAAGCAATTTCTCTAAGCCAAATTGTATCAAGTTAGGATCGAATGGACCAACACCCCCACTTCGAATTAACATTTAGTTTTAAACATCAGAATTTCCAATACGCCTCTGAGAAGAAAGTTGATATGCAAATAAACATTAATATTAGACACGTGTTCGATGGTACATATAGTTTATCACAGTGACTCCTCGAAAATTTAAATAAAATCACGAAAACACAACCAGTTTAAATAAATATCATTTTATTGAATGGTCTTCTTCATTCGCCCCAAAGAAGGCAATTCAACATGAATGAAGAGATATATTTAATATTTATTTATTTAAACTGGTTGAATTATTGCGCTTTTATACATACATACGTACATACATGTATGTATGTACTTTGTCTAATTTGTGTTCAGCCAGATCGACATATTTTTATAGATCCAGATCGATATATTTATCAGAACTAGTATCGATAACATAGGAAAAGTTGTTACATTTTGCGTTAACTGAGTTGTTACATCTTGCGTCAATTTTTGTTACATTTTGCGTTGATGTTACATTTTGCGTCAGTTGTTACATTTTGCGGCGTAACACCCCATGCCCCCAAATGTATGAACAAAATTACCCTGTTTTGCCTCGTTAAGTTTTTCAACCGCCTCCCTTCCCTATATTAAAATAATGTGCTTCCCCAATTTTAAAATTACCCTGCATACCGTCATGAGAAAGAATGCAACATTTGCAAGCTATCTGTCACTAGCTAAGTTGCGCATACCGAAAATATCTTTGTTTTGACGAAATAAATAAATAAAACATTCTTGCTCAACAATGAAGACCACACAAATGAAAGAGCCAGGTGTCATCAAACCGTTCGATAAACCGGCTCCAAAAGATATTCAATAAACCTCTTCCAGTTAGCTATAGTTTGCCCGGGTGGTTTTTGAGTCTTTACAAATAATTGTTGAAGTAACTTTGCTTTCCATTGAGCTAGTCAACTTCTTTATTTGTTCACTGTCGAAAATATACAAGCACTCCAGCTTAAGATTCCAACGAGATCAGCGGTAATTTGGAAAACGTGAAAAGATGAAAACGTTCCAACGTGAAAAAGAGCACTGCATGAAACCAAAGCAGCCAATAGATATCAAGGAACAAGTCACGTGGGTGAATGCCAATTCACAGAAAAAAGAGAGACAGGTTGTTACAATTCGCATTTCTTGCATGATGTGAAATGAGTCAGTTGCTACAACTGCTATCATGCAGCCTTCTTTCCCAGCCTTGAGAACCGAACAAGCGAAGAAAAAACGTAAGTAAGAATTTATTCTGCCTTGTGATAGTATTTTGCCAAATAAATGTAATAATGCAAGAATTTATGTTTGTCAAACTTGAACAGTGAAAGCTGATAAATGTTGTTTCGCGTGTGAATTGACCAGTTTCGATATTCCCATTTGCCGCTGATTGCAATGACTATAGACTCGTTTTTGCAGTGTTAGCCTCTACTTGATGTTAAATATTCATAAATTCTCATGTAGATATGAGTTATTCACAACTCTGGGTATTGTTGGAGATTCCGATCTCGCCGGTATTTATGTAGATTCAACACCAATTTGAGGCTAACACTGCAAAAACGAGTCTGTAGTCATTGTAATCAGCGGCAAATGGGAATATCGAAACTGGTCTATTGTTTAAGTGCAAAATTTCAAGCAGTCGAGCTTTTTTTTCATTTATAACAAAACAATACGTTTCTCTATTCTAATCTCCAAAGTCAGTTTCTCATGACTTTTTCTTCTTTTTTCAGGACGCTTGTATTACGTTCTACGGCCAAATGAAACCAAAGCCGCGAGCAAGCCAAACACGTGGAGAGCACAAAATCTCGTCACAGTCGCAACCGGTGCTTAAATGTTGTCGGGCCGCATGCGCCATCGCTTGAACATCGGTGCCTATAATATGTTATCTAGATCTTCAAGCCAAACCATGAAAGGTGTGTTTCTTTTAAAGACTTGAAATGGTTGAGGTTTAGCGGTCGGGGAAAAATGATTAATTTTGAAAGGAAACATTCGACTATTTATTGAGGATTCGTCCGGGATTTCGCTTCCAAACTTTGTAATTGTGACAATTTATAACTCTTGCCGTACCCTTTTTAAAAAGGAATACTGACATTCTTAAAAAAAAAAAAAAGAACGGCGAGTATTTGATAAGCAAAATGTTTTTAAAACCGTAGAATTGTGTGAGTAATTTTTAGAAACATTGCAAGACACTATATTCTGTGTCAAAATTGTATCAGTTTTGTAACACTGAATAACTGAATTGCGTGCGATTTCGCACGTGCGTTTATTACGAAACTTTTCAACTGTGACTCTTGTCAGACCCGTTTTAAGAGAGATGTCTGGACGTTTTTGAAGAATAAAATGTCAAGTATTGGATATGAATTGTGAGCAAAATGTTTTTTAAACCGCTGAATTGAGTTAAAGGTTTCTGGAAACGTTTACCCGGCATTCCGTTCTGAAATTGTTTCAATTTTGTAACAGTGAACTTTCAATAATAGCCACTCGCGTCTACCCCAATGTCGTAGTAAAACTTCAATCCTAACATAAAATGAACAGTTGAATATTGGTTGCTCACAGTTGTCTTCAAATTTTCCCACAGTGAATGTTCCAAGCAATTCCAAGCCCGCATCGACATCGTTACAGTCGGAAAAAGAAATCTGTAAAGTCAGCGCCTTCACCAACTAAGAAATAACAAGAAAAGACAATCGACGATTTGTTGTTAAAACCGTAAGTTTTGAAATTTATTTTTAATTCGTGTGTAAAACTTTGTTCAAGGTAAACAGCGCAGACAGAATTAGACGTGTATCAATGTTATCCCGAAATATTGCGAGTATAAAAAAGTTCCTTCAGTTGTCGAATTGGTCTCGAATTTGTAAATCATTCAGGATAAAAATGGTACACAACTTGTGTGTTGAATTGCACGTGTTTCATTTTGTGTAATAGCTTGTTCAGTACTGAAAATCAGAGCCTGACAAAAGTTGTCATTTTAGTTTTGTTTGCAACTCAAGTTTCATTATGTTTAACTTTATTAACACAATTCGCACAAAATTTTGATGATGCAAACTTGATGAGAAAAGTGTGTTTAGCTACAAATGCCGGTGCTGTAACGAAAAAGTTTATTTCACGCTCGCCATAAACCGGCGCCATTTGCTGCAGTTCAATCTAAAAGTTCCAGAAATGAAGTCGAGAAAAAACTTGGTATTGACTTTATTAATTCAAGGCTGCAAGCTACGAATTTTACGGAAAGTTTTAAAATGTGAGCAAGCTGTTAACGTAATAGTGAATAGGTGCAATTCTACAAAATAGGAGAGTGACAGAAAAGATAAACAGTTGTCATTTATCAGTTCACTTAAAAGGGTTTTCATGATAGCAAGATTTCGAGTTACTTTGATTAGAAACAAAAAATTTTGGGGACAAATTGTGCAAGAAGGGGAAGATGCAGAAATTTTGAAATAGGGGGGTTTGCACTAAATTCTGGAAACTGGATGGTCCAAAAACGAGCATCTGTGCTCCATAAGAGGTATTTTTCAAAGTTTTTTCCAAGAGATATTGCACAATTGCTATCGAAAGCCCCCAGGAAGCCATAATTTGCTATCATGGAAAACCCTTCAATGTTAGGTTAGAAACTCAAGAAATCGTCGTCAAGAGACCCCATCACATGTCAAGGCGCATCAGCATACATGTACAAGTTCCTCCAGGTACGAACTAGATAGTCCATAACTACCCCGGGTTTATCTATTTTTTTTTAATCGTTCAGTTCTGGACTGGGTAGCTTAAGTAAGCCAAGCCTCAAGATTCCAAGCCCGGTTAAGGTAAT
>JANSTQ010157415.1:0-11117 GCA_026167885.1 Bergia puertoricense
GATATACACTTGGGTTAGAAAACAACAAGTCTCCCCCCCCCCCCCCCTTCCCCACATTTCAATTCACTCTGCCACTCCTGATGTATGCAGTATTGCATGATTGCACAAATTCATTTTGTTGTTGAAGTGGACATTGCATTAAGTGGTTTCTACCATGATGCTTTGTACCTTTCAGTGTTTAGAGGTATTAAAACACTGTTATTTTGTTTTGCGCAGCTATGAACAGCAACATGGACACCTTAACAGAGATGAGAAAACTTCTGTGAGTAGTTCCAGAACCTTGTGATAAGTTGAATTGTTTTATGGAAGTTATCGTTGATAAAATGTTATTAATAAATATTTTTTTCTACAATGGGTACATTGTTTAATATATAATTATAGTTTTATTCGATTTTTGTTTACAGATCTAGATTTTGTTTTGATAATTTTACATTTTGGAGTTTTACATAATTATGTGATAAATATTTTATCTGTAGAACCTTTTTGCTCATAATTCATGGTATATTGAAATTGTATTCTTCTAGATAATACTTAATTAAAGTAAGCAACAGTCCTCCTGTGTGTGAGATAATGGTGATGATATCCCTAGTTAAAATATGCATACTGCTTTACAGACCTCCTGTAGACTGATGGGACTACATGTACCTTGTATTTTAAATAAATAAATAAAGTTTGTTTTGATTTACCATACCAAAAAGGAAGGTGACATTTACCCACAACTCCTAGCACATGAAAAACCTGAAAATGCTCTTCAAAACACACAGAAAGAATCTAAAAACTTCAAACATTGCATACACAATGTTGTTAGTCCATGGACAAGTTTCCCAAAACAATGGTCTTTCATGTGCAGCTATTCGCTAAGTTAGGTTCGCAAGGCATTATGGTCTAATGTACAGCTACCATCTTTTTTGGTATTGTGGATTAAGCTTGTATATTCTATGAGTATAAATTTACATGGCCAACAAGGCAGGCCAAGTTAATTTTTTCACTGCTTGAAAATGTTTTAGTGTATGTTTACTTTGGCTTCAAGTAGCCTGCACGATGGCCCAAAGAAGACGGTCTTTGTTGGTTCCTTTGCGCAACCATACCACTGACCACTGAGCAATATACTGTGGGCTGAGCCAAATACGACTTGAACGGCCTCGAATTTTTAATGATATGCCTCCGGCCATCGTAATAATATTACCCATATCAGCCGATTTACATCAAGTAAACACAGAACTAAAACTTTTGTTGTCTGGTTAGCATCCAAAGTAGTTTGACATTTTGTTAACTCTTAATGGTGAGCGAGCTGAGGTTAAAATCCAATTTGTACAGTATACTCAGTGCTGCATGCAGATGTGTGTAAAAGCACCGTACACTGCATTGGTGGCACAGTGGTGGAGTGGTTAGTGTGTCTGACTTGTAACCTGAAGTTTATGAGTTCAAACCCTGGCCAGATCACTGTGTTGTGTCCTTGAGCAAGGCACTTTACTGGATTTGTTCCAGCCATCTCAGCTGTGTAAATGCATACCAGCTTCTGCTGGGGGCTAACCTGCAATGGATTAGTGTCCTGTCCAGGGGGAGTCGCACACTCTCATCCACATAACACTATGCCTGGAAACTGGAGACAAGTGCCAGCCTTATGAGCCACTTGGCTTGGGAAAGGATTTAGCTTTTAGTTTTAATAAACATATGACAAACTTCAGATCACTGTTACTTGCACAGGCAAAAATGCATCAATGCATTTCATTGTATATAAGTGGTATAAAATGTTGAGAGAACCAGTCAGATTGAATGATTTGCAATATGACACGATAAATTTATACTAAATAAAATTATCAGCTGACTAAAATAATTGTATAGAAAACTGTAATCAGTATTTTTGGTGTGTATAGTTAGAGGAATTGTTATTTTAGATTTAAACACCTTTTTTATTCTGACCATACTTGTATATGTAATCCCCCTTGCCAATTAAGTGTCCACTCCACAACTGTTTTTTAAGTGGGATCAATATTGTGTGATGTGTTTTTCTAGATGTTGTTACAGTAAAAAGGTAAAGGGACTTTTATTTAACAACAGTAGCTCTGTGAGTGTGAAGATCAGTGTTTATAAAAGCCATTGGTGCATTGTGTTATAACAAGGGGTGCAGTGAGGGGAGGTTTCCTGGGTGCCTGGAACCCCTCCCCCTGCCCTCTCTCCCTCCTCTTTCTCTCTGTCTTTGTCTGTCTCTGTCTGTCTTTCTCTCTCTCTCATTCTCTCTCACACTCTCTCTCTCTCCTCCAACTTGAAGTAACATCCTAAATCAGATCCCCCAAACCCCCACCCTATCTGTCATTGGAGTCCCCCTTCTGACAGCTCCTGGCCACGCCCCTGACTACGCCCCTGTTAACCCCCTCAGTCTGATAGTGCTCTGTTTAATTGTATGGCTGACCATTCTGATTTTATTTCCTCAACAGAGTTTTTACAGTAAATCATCCAAACAGTTAACCAAGTCTCCAAAGACATCACTTCAACGACCAACCAAAGGAAGCTTTAAGAGATTTTCTGGGGCAATATCAGCTGCTATGAGCACTCCAAACCCAGATGAGCCCAATGCTATTTTTTATACTGGTGTAACAGGTACAGTAAATTGTCAGTTGAGTCACCCTGAAACTCTCAATGCCCTAATGTATCAGACAGTTACTGCTTGCCTTGAGGAAACAAGGCTTCCATTAATCGCAAAGAACATACATGTATGTGTATCCCTAGTGTGCTAGAACTTGGCTGCTTGAGTCATTTATGCCGAATACTTTTTTAAAAGGGCTCTTTCATGGCTTTGTGCATGCTTATAGATTTATTGACAAAAAATCTGTTTCCAGCTAAAATGTTTCCAAAAAGGTACTGTTCAGATATTAATCCAAGTTTTTCGAGAGATACATGTAAATGCTACGGATGGTCTGTTTTAGGTTGCATTGTGGTTGTCAATTCTTATGTTCTGAGCTGGAACACAATTGTAGTGAATTGTTTTAAAAATTAATCCACAAAACCTTGGCAAAAGTGATGGATTACTGTCTTTTTAATGGATTAAGATGTTTTCTTTTGAAATTATTTGGAGAAATAATGTAAAAAGCAACTTCTTGAGAAGAGAAAATGCATTAATTCAAGTGATGAAAGAGTTCCTTTAAGCAAAATAATTTACTAATAGTTTATTTAAGTTTTATATCAGTGCTAGTCAGCTAAATAACCGGCTACTTTCAGAAGTTTGCCATCTACTTCAAACGTTAGGGACAACCCTAAATCTTTCAAATAGCATCTGAAAGGATGTACTCAGGTTAATGAAAAAAATAAGGTAAGAACATAATGGTCACTTCCTAAAACCACTATGAGACTGTCTACAACCAGCTGTAAGGATTCCAGATAGCATCCTACTGCACAATCTTGCACTGATCAAACCCCCGAGAAGGTCAATAAAATTTTTGGTCTACAGGGATGAGAAACTGGCTAAATCAGTTTGTGTTTTGGTGCTATTGAATTAATGTGATTTTGGGTTGGGAAGTTGTCTTAAAAATCCTTGTCTTGATGAGAAGTCTTGAAATTGCTGTGACTTTGGGTTGAGGTTAAAAGAGCTATTTCATGGCTTTGTGCATGCTCAGGGATTATTGTCAAAATATTTGTTTCAAGCTAAAATATCTGTCAACAGACACTGTTCAGATACCAATCTAAGTTTCTCAAGAAGTAAATGCTATGGATGGTATGTTTTAGGAGGCGATTACAGTTGGATTGTAGTTGTCAATTCTTGTGTTCCGTTCTTGTGTTCCAGGCCAGAACATGGTGTTATAAATTGTTTTAAAATGCATAAAGCCTTAGCAGAAGTGATCGATTAATGTCTTTTTAGTGGATTAAGATGTGTTCTTTTGAAATTATTTGGATAAATAATGTGAAAATTTAACTTCTGAAAATGAGAAAATCCATTGATTCAGCCATGAAAGAGCCACTTTAAGACCTGGTCAAATAGAGATGCCAGTCCATTCAAGTCAATGCAAGTTTAAAACTTGCACTAAACTTGCACTTGATTTGGCTGCAAATTTAAATTGACTTGCATGGCATGTGTTGACTTAAACTGATTTCAGATGAGCTTAATCTTGAACATAAGTCAGTGCAAGTTCTTCATCGTGCAGTCTGGCAATATGAGCTTGGCACAAATTAACTCAAGTCCTTGCAATTCATTGGCCAAACATAGTTCAAGTTGAATGCTAGCTTGAAGGCATTGGCTTGCAATTCCATTTATTTTGATTGTATGAAATTAATACTGACAGGTTTAGGTCAGAAAATTGACGAAGATTATTTCTTACCTTACCAAAAAGTCAATAAATCTCTACAGTTTGGGAATGAGTTGGGTTTTGGGTTGGGTTTGGGCTTTGGGATTGGGTAGGTTTGTGGTATCTCTTAGTACTGACTTGTCCAGTTGTGGTTCCAGGTCAAGGAAGAAAGGCATAGTATGAACACCCCCTCCCCCTGCCACAGCCGTGAAGGTCCGCAGCAGTTTGCTCAGTTAATAAATAAAGTCTACTAAAATAAGTAATATATATCTATGTATATATATTTTTAAAAAGTCTTTTTACCTAACCTGTGAAACAATCACTGTAATTTACATGGTTAATACAATCACAAGTGTTAATGTAAAAATTCCCCCGCAACCCCAAGCCAACCCCCCTACAAAAATTCCTGGCTACGGGCCTGAAAACATACTGCAATTTGTTGGTATTAGGGAGTCGTTTATGGCTAATGTTAGGGTTATTGTACATAGTGTTCAGGTTTGTGCCAATATCTGTTAAGACTGACTTGACTGTTTTGTATCAGAATCAGAAGGTGCGGCACCTCCGCAGGTTTTCCCCGAGGTGGCATCGGATTCCTCTGCAGAGCCTTCTCCCAAAGAGCCCCACAAGCCGCCTAGGAGAAAAAACAAGGTTAGTTTTCACAAGGGCTCAATATTAATGCTGGCCTGATGGCCCCAAAGCATTTTTTACCCCTTCAGGGCAGTACGGACCAGTAACTTTTGAAAAGTGGTTGGCCTGGTGATGAATTCTATCAGTGAGAAAATTTGGAGTAAATTGTTTTTATGAACCATATATAAAAACTAATTCCACAATATTAGGGTGATCATAACCCAGACGGTGACAACTTTTGACATCCATGAAATCAGCAAGGATGAGACTGCACAGTCTGTGATCATGTTTAATCAACTTTTGTTCATAGTCAAATTTTTCACGTTGGGCCAGTGCACTTTCATGCTGGGCCAGAAAGTTTTGAATTTTACCAGCCCAATGGGCCAGTTAACCTAAAATAGTCAATGTCAAGCCCTGTTTTCACACTGTGTAGAACCTCATATAGTGATTGTGTTTATGGTCTTTATTGGTTTATTTTTCTGTGATATAATGCTGAATAACCTATTACTGGTGGAAAATCCCCCTTAATAAGAAACGTCTAAAACCTCTAACACAACATATTTTTTGTTCCAGGCGAGTCCTGTTCATTTGTTGCACAGTTCATCCAGTAGCTTGGACAGCACTGATAAGATAGAAGCCTCTCCAGCACATCGTGAATTCCATGCTTTGAATCAGGTTGCTGGCAAAAACCCAATTATCCTCAGTGAGATCAGAGAAATGCTATCACAAACCCGTAAATGCTCCACAGAGGATACAGGCAGTGAGACCACTAGTGTTGGGACAAAAGGTGTGACAGCATTTCAATATCAATTCCCCATCCTTCTGTCAAAGCAGAATTGTGAAGCTTTAATTCCAGTTAGCCAGTTAAAATGTTGTTTGTGGCAAAACAGGCAGTTTCAGTTTTCATTTGTAGAATTATAGCTGGCATTAAAACATTTTAAGATTGAGGATTTACTGTTTTTCCTTTAAGTGTTTCCCCTCCTCAAATTTGCAATTTTGAGTGGTCTTTGAAACTGACAATTTTTGCCCCTGTGCTGTCTATGTCACTGACAAATCTCAGTGACACTTGCACTAAGTCTGTGTCATTTCCATGTTCGTTGACAGTGACATTGCCACTGTGGGGAATCTCTTTATTTCAGTTGTACATTTACGATTAAGAATCGCTGCTATGTTACCGAAAATTGTCAGAAAAAGTTAACATTTGCAGTCAACACAGTACCTTTCACAGACAAGGGCAGTGTGTTAGTTGAATAACATTTTAAAAATAGGATTGCATTTACTTAAGTGACAAGTTCTTTTGACTGTATATGTACATGTGATTGTTTTGACATTGTAAAACTTATAGATAGGTACCTGTTAGGTGCTCAGTTAGATTTCTGTAGAGCATCTCTGCCTGTTTTACATAGCAACCCCAGTCACTCCTGCTCGTGATTGCTGTAAACACTGACTTTGCTGTTGATGTCAATTGTTATTCCAACAGCAGAACCATCAGATGTCCTTGAAGCGCTGAAGACAGTCCCTCTCTGTAACAAGCACAACAAGACACCACCCCCTCAGCCTAATAGAAAAGGCTCGCTGCCGGTTGAGGAACCACAACGGCCAGCAGTCTCACCATTTAGTTCCCTCCCAAGACTGCCTCAGCAACAGGCAGCTACCACTGCCCAGAAACCCACAATACCTCCCAGGCGGCCCGAAAGAAGCCCACCAAACCATCTTGATGCAAATCCAGCACCACAGAGACAGGCTCCAAGAATACCAGACAGAACACCGTCAGTAAGTGAAGAGGACCAACTGCGTGACAAACTGCAGACCTCCTCTTCCTTTCCTGTCCCTCCTCCGCGAGTTACAACAAAGAAAAGTGTATCAGAAAGCATCACAAGTAATGATACTGGGCTGCAAGAGCAGCAGCCATCTAGTAAAGTTTTCCATCCTCAACGGATATCTTCATCAAGTCAGTCTTCCAATGATGTAGGAGCTGAAAGCGAGGGACACGAACCTTCGGTCATGAAGAAGCCAGTTCCACCAAGTTCACAAGAGACAGTTTCAACTGAAAATGATAAATGTGACAAAAAACGTTCTCCCAAACAAGCTCCCATTAAACCAAAGCGTAAGCCTCCACCACTTCCGTCGAGATTGTCACAGGACAGCACGTCCAGTTTGAGCAGCCAGGACTCTGTTAGTACAGTAGGTGCGGACATGCAGACACAGTCAAATCCACAAGTGGATGAGGTACACACTGCTCCAGGAAGACCAGATTCTGGAAATGCTTTCACAACCGATCGTCCAAATTCTTTATCATCCAGTAACCATAAGGGTGAAGTTCCCAAACGTACACCACCAGTAACAACTGGTGGTGATACTAGACCTGATACTTCGTCCAAACCCAAACCTGCACCTAAGCCAGTGTTAAAACCAAAACCAAAGATTCCGGCAAAGAAACCCATGCCAACACCAGGACTTTCAAAGATCCCTGTATGGAAACCCACTGGGACAAATACAAATAATCAATCAAATCAACACCATGGATCATCTAGTAGTGTTAATAGTAATGAATTTATGGACGGGCAGATGGTGAGTGCATCCAGCTCACCTGGAGGGCTGGAAACCTTAGACTCTGGTGAGAATGTCGTATTACAAACTCATAATAATGCAACAAATCATGACAGAAATACGCTGCCTTCAAGGTCCAGACATAGCATAAAAGCTCCAGTGGCTCCAAAGCGGCCGTCGCATTCTCTTAGTGATTTGATTGAAAGACGGCTTCGTATTGAGCAAATTAATCTCGCCCAACCACCTTATTCAGACAGTGTGAGTATTTGTAGACTCGGATTAAAAATATATAAGATATGTAAAAATGTTATGTAAAAGTGTTTATATTTTAGTAGTTTGTATGGAGATCTCAACCCATTTCCTTAAGCGGTGCAGGGGGAATACGTTACTTTGAGAGTATAAATATTATGAGAATACTTTGTCTAGTGCAACTATTTTATTACATGACTTCATGGTTTCAGTCAACCAATAAGTTTTTAGGGATCGTATACCTCAATTTATCCCATGCCATAAAAATAGAGCCAATCAGAAGCTAGGAAAGCCATTGCATATTCTACGGTATGCAACGGGTAGTATTCCACTCTAATTTTTGGCTTTACTGGGGTTTTTTCACTTGACACATAGGGTAAAGTATTTATGCGTTGCTTTCTTGTGGGATACCGTGGAACGTGCCTTGGACCATGCCACTTGTCACTTGTAGTTTCTTCGTATGCTTATACGGAAAATACAAGTGACGCGTGGCTATTCCACAGTATCCCACTCGAAAGAATTACATAACTAGTATGAATTCCAGGAATTTTATTTTCTTCTCAGAAACTCCTGCAATTTTGGAGAACTCCTGCAAACCTGATACAAAATCACAGAATATTTTTTTACGTTTTGAATGCTTCTGATAGAATCGTAAACTTTTTGTTTGAATGTGGCTTCGCAAAACGTTACTGTTTCTATTTGGTATGATTTCAAAATATTCCTGGAATCTCTGGGGAAAATTCGAAAAATAGCTCTGAAAAGTCCTGGATTTGCGGATTGTTGAAGGTTGACGAACCCTGTTTATTTCGAACAAAGATGGTGAGGAGAAGAAGGACCAACATCCGAAATGTTTTTTTCTCGGTTAGCAGGTTTTACGGTGTTAAGCGCATACTGACTTGATTAAGCTTGTCAAAACATAATTTTTTGGCGTTCAGCATTGCTTGATAATTTTGAGGCAAATAGTTTTTACTAACAGGATTACAGAAAAGACAGGTTAATATACTTCTTTTTGACTTTTGCATATCATACAGTATCTATGTAAGAACTGGAAAAAGCAAATAAGATGAATTGCAAGTTTTGATTGTTTCAAAAGCGTTTGTGTAATATATTGTATAACATAAAAGTCACGAGTATTTTTGTTTTCATGTTACCATAATTGCTTTCTATTTCTTCACTGCAAACTCCAATGTCCAATCAGATGATCGGCTCTTGTGTGCTAGGAACGTCTGACTGAATTGTTCATATGGCACCATCCTAGAAAACCGCGCACGCACAAAATGGTCTCAAAATGGCCGCCATTTTGAATTTCAGTCGTTGGTTTTAAAACAGTTTTAAGTACTTTCATAAAGCATTATGTTTAAGTACACTTATCAGCTAAAGTTGTGGATGGGCTAAAAAGCAACTTTTTTGTTGAATGTAATTACCAGAACTTGACTGTTGAATATTTCATTTTATGAAATTTGTTTCTCCAGCAAAACGAGAAAACAACAGCGATCGTTACTAATCTCGCAGCATGTTCTGGGATGGTGCCTTTTGGACAGACCTAAAAGCGTGTGTTGATTGGCTAACTCAAAGCACGTGATAAATGTCCGATCACCGGGAAAAAGCTTACAATTTTTTTGTGCTGTTTCTAGGATGGCAGGTGGCATGTTCCTTCCAATTTAGTTAATCGATATTCAGAAGAACTCCGCAGAAGTTCAAGGGAAGTAGCCATTACCATGGATAAACTCAGAATTGTGAAACTAAGAAATGCACATCGGCATGGGGTAAGAAAAACTTGCAATCACAACTGAGTCTGCAACTTGAATAGACCAGTTTCCTCTTCCCAGTTGCCGCTGATTACAGTAACAGATTCATTTGTACAGTGATAGCCTCAACTTGGTGTTGAATCTGCAAAAATACCGGTGAGATGCGAATCTCCAACAATTCACAAAGTTGTGAGTATCTCATATCCACATTGGAATTTATGGATATTTAACATTAAGTCGAGGCTAACACTGCAAAAACGAGTCTGTAGTCATTGTAATCACCGGCAACTGGGAATAGGAAACTGGTCTATTGTATCTTTTGTCATCACAGTAACCGGCACACCACATCATCCCTGTTAATAACATTCGCTACCATCACCACGCTATGAGTACTTTTATCAGCATCACCATAACCATACTTTTACCATACCATTAACTATACCACACCATCACTATACAAAAACCACATGAATGCTTAACTATTACCACATCACCAGACCATCATCACATCAATGCCACACCACTTTTACATCATCACTACACTATTTTCACACTATCACCACTACAATACCAGTCACACCATTACCCACAATAACATTGCCACATCATCACTATACAATCCCATCACCATAGATACACCCAGGACGTTGCTACACCATCCTACGTCGCTACACCATCACAACATCACGCCTTTGTTACATCATCACCAACTAATTGTCACCCCATCACCATAAATATACCCAGTACATTGCTACACCATCACATACCTTTGTTACATCATCACCAACTAATTGTCACCCCATCACCATAAATATACCCAGTACATTGCTACACCATCACATACCTTTGTTACATCATCACCAACTAATTGTCCGCCATCACCATAAATATACCCAGTACATTGCTACTCCATTACATACCTTTGTTACATCATCACCAACTAATTGTCTGCCATCACCATAAATACACCCAGTACATCGCTACACCATCACAGATCTTTATTACATTATGTACCCCATCACCAAGCCATTACCACACTAGCACTATAACTACCCTAACACCAAAACCTTTGTCTCACCATCACCACAATACTGCCACACATTCACTACACCGTTGTTACATCATCACCATACTATTAACAACCATCACTATTCCATTGCCACACCACCACCACTAAACCATTACCACCAACACATTGCTACTACACCATCACCACAACATCACTGTTACATGACTGCAGTAATTACAAATCAAACACTGAATTCTGAAGGACAGTAAAGGGCATCATCGTCAGACATTTTTCGTATAGCTACGGAACAAATTGCTTGTTACAAGTGAAATTGCATATAATGATATGACAACTAGGGCTGGGACGAACCTTCCTTCGTCTACGGAACAAATTGCTTGTTACAAGTGAAATTGCATATAATGATATGACAACTAGGGCTGGGACGAACCTTCCTTCGTCTACGGAACAAATTGCTTGTTACAAGTGAAATTGCATATAATGATATGACAACTAGGGCTGGGACGAACCTTCCTTCGTCTACGAAACAAATTGCTTGTTACAAGTGAAATTGCATATTATGATATGACAACTAGGGCTGGGACGAACCTTCCTTCGTCTACGGAACAAATTGCTTGTTACAAGTGAAATTGCATA
>JANSTQ010157437.1:9729-20168 GCA_026167885.1 Bergia puertoricense
TTTTTTTCACTAGCTTGTATGTTTATATTATCTGGATGTCATGTTTGGATAATCAGTAAATGTGTGATAAGCAGTGAAGTTATAAAAGGTAATAAAGCTGAACATGTGGAGATTTTTTGATTCATGAGTTACCATGCTTGTGAGTTGCAGCAAAATTGATACAGCTTAACAGATTGCAACAGCATGCATGTGACTTTGGTTTAGAATACAAACTAAAAAAATTGCTCTCTTCTTCCCTGTAACGGCTTTATTTGAATAAGATGTCCTAAAAATTTCTTAAATTATTTGTGGAGTCTGAGGGATGCTTCTACCCAAGGGATCCATTACATATTCAAGAGAAAACATTTAACCAAGTAAATATAGTATCAGTGATATGTCTTGGCCTTTTTCTCCCAACTGCAGGTCCTGCAAGCAGATGGAAGCAATGCCAGTGCATGCATAAATGCTGCAACACTTGCATTAATTGATGCAGGAATTCCTCTGAAAGATTACGTGAGTGCTTGTACTGTCAGCTACATCAGTGACAATCCCATTATGGACATTAACTACATGGAAGAAACTTCAGGAGGACCACAACTTAGTCTGGCAATCTTGCCAAAATCTGAAAAAATTGTTCTTTTTCAAATGGATTCACGTCTGCATGTGGATAACATTGAGAGAGTCCTCAAATTGGCTATTCAAGGATGCAAGGATGTTTACACTCTTTTGCGACAAGCAGTTCATGATTACTCATTGCAGGCTGCATCATCAGTCATTGACAGTTAATTATCATTATTAATAAAGTACATTCTGTTTTGAAAGCATGTTGTTAGCTCTTGACTGCAGAGCTGATTTTTGAAATAGAAATAAAATCTCAAAATAACTGAACTTTGAGGAAGGCTTTTTCAAACTTTGGATGCTCGTGTGCCTTAAAAGGGATCTTCTATTATTGTTGAAGTACTGTTGCTTTAGTTTAGGGGTAACTGCTATTGGAGCAAGAATATTTAATCTTGCACAAGTCAAAATAATTCAGTTGTCATTGCTGAAGAAAAGCTTTGTCTTAAAGAACACTTTCTCATGTGATAACAGGCAATTAACCTGACAAACATGTCATACCGTATTTCATGGACTATACCGTAAGTCGATTTTCTGAGACACAAAATAAAAGTTAAAAAATGACCTTGACTTATACTAAGTAAGGTCATGAAATCTCGCTCTTGAAAATCTCAGGAATGTCATGTAAAAGTACTCAATTTACTAAAATTGCTTTATTTTAATCAATGGATCATATATTTAAGCTTCAATTTTCAGCAGTTTTCTATTTAATAAAATACGGAATACTGTAGGCAGACACAAAAAATTCATTCAATACGGTATATTTTAACCGCTACTGTTACACATTAACTTACGATATTGTAAATGGATGATCATGAGCGAACGAGGAGACATTTTTTATAAGTTTGAGCTCAATTTGTGAATAAAATACTTTGAAAATGAGGGGTCGACTTATACTCAGGATACAGTAAAAAGTCCAAGATTTGAAGACCTAAAATTGGGGTCGACTTATACTCAGAGTCAACTTATAGTCTGCGAAATACAGTAATTAGAATCATGCAAAAGTCACAACTTTAGAGGTACATTTTAAAAAAAACTGGAAAATAGTTGTAATTATTCCCCAGAGGAGGTACACACTTCAGTAGATGTATTGCACACCCCACCTATATAGGCAGAGCCACTCATTCTCTGTCTAATGCTTGAAGCAGAAAGATGACAAGTTTTGAGAATTAGTATTAACCAAACAGGTGAATAGCACTCTTCATGTGATCTGATTGGTTCATCAAACACTGAATATCCTGTGCTATTCACTTTGGTCACTCATACATGAAATGAGCTTGTGCAAGATGGATGGATTTTGTTGCAAAAAATAGAAATAGATTATTTTTAAAAGTGCTATTCACCTGTTAATACTCAAACAATACTAAACATACACACTTTTTGTAAGAACAATCTTTATAAAAACTGAATTTTTCAAAGTTCCAGAAGAGTTATTTTCCCCAAAATTCCAGATCAACAAGCCTTGCAATTGGCCAAAATTATCTACATGTATATAAAAAAGCATACATGCTGTAACAGATTTGGAACAAATCGCAGACAACCTTGCAGAAGAAAAGGAGATGAAACTTCGCTTGCAAAATACATAGCAAAATGGTAATGGAAAGGCGTGCAAACTCACAGAAATTACAAGTAGAGCACACTGTTGGGGTAAGACAACTTTATTTCTCCCAAATCGTTGAGATTGTCTTCTTTGGACAGTTGATAAAGTCACTCCAAAGGTCAATTATGTATTAGTTAACACAGCATAGATGTTCAGCCTGCATAAAAACTGGTATGAGCTTGGGTTGCCTGTGAACAATATCACCTTTGTTGGTTACACTGGTAGGTTAACATCCAGTAGTCAGTAAGTACTTTACAAGATATCATGCCAATTGCAAGGTTCTGTGCTGTAAAAAATAAAAATATATTGCAATCTAATAAAAATTAAATGAGGTGGTTTTTTTTCTTTTGGAAGGAGGATGGGGCAAGAAACAAATTTCCCGCGCATTTGCCTCCCAATGGCCATGTATCTAGACCCCCCAGGGAAAATCAGTCCTGAGACATCACGCACCGACTTCCAGTTGAGCGTGAATAATTTAAATATTTGACGTCTCTGATGTGATTTTAAACTTAAATGGCACTTCATCTGAAAGACTAATTTAGAATTTTCATGCACTTGTGATTTTTCCTTGTAGTAACTCACTATCTCTGTTTTCAAGGCGTGTTTTGGTTTAGGGAAGTCCGACGAAACACCATTTTTGCCCTTCCTGTTTGAATGATCACATGACAGCAGGCAGCCAATAAGAGCACTGGCGTTTATCTGCCAAGATGGCGGCTTGCTTGAAGCGGTTTGGAATGGGATTTATTGGAAGAATTCTCTAGAGTTTGCAACCAGCATTTTTTAGTCTCACTCATGAAAGTTCAAATATTTTACAGCGTCTTAGGATTACAAGTAAAGGATATTTTGAGGAGGTGACGGCTTCAAGAATTGAACCAGTTCCTGTTGCATTTTGCACTGGATTGTCTTACCCGTTACCGCCATGGTGCTACAACAACTTGCCGAGGAGGTATAAACTTTCTGTTGTTTGTATACGTGGTGTGTTGTTTTTGTTTGAAAACTTCCACATTTGGATTTTAATTCATTTGCAGCTATCTGTGTTGTGTTATAATCTCGTTAGTTTTTGCAGTTTCCTTTCGATTTTTTTCAAGTTTGTCACTTTATGGCTTCATTAAGTTTGGTTTGAGATCGAATTTTGCCACTGGCATCGAATGAATCCTGATGAATTTTATGCTTTCGTCTTGTTATCAGCCTCCTCTGATCCAAGCATGTTTTCACGGTGATAGTGCAGAAGTTCGAGCTCTTGTTAGCAGAAGAGATGATGTGAATTACCAGGTATCATAGCCGCGTAATGAACATTATTTTGTAATATTAAATCACAAAGAATCATGTTTTAAAATTTTGGGAGATAGATCGTTGTTATTGAATCATTTTAAATCAGCTGCCAAATTTAAATTCTTATGTCACTGATTGATATATAGTTTCCGCAAACGCAAATTCATAGAATGTTCAGTTCTAACTTCTGAGTGACTGAATGATAATTTTTCTTTCCTGTCCAAGATAGTTTAAATTGCTACAAATTTCGCAGTTTTGCCTTTTGGCTTGATTGGACATATAAACATGTGCAATGCACATAAGATTGCTGACTATAGTTGTGATTAGCAATTGAACTACTTTAAAAGGTACCATTTACATATTTGCAGATAACTAATTATATTATGTACTGATTTACAAATCCATGTTGTTAAATTTGGATGCAGCTAGACAGGATTATTTTATAAATATATATTTTATGTTACGATCTACATATAATAAAACCCATAAATTAATTATAAAAAGTTTCACATTGACCACCACCCAAATAAATATCCATAATAATAGTTCAGGAAACTTTCCCATAAATTAAATTGAATTACTTTAAATTGTCAATAAAATGTTTTAAAAGCCCACAGACAAATGACATGCATGCAAATCACACTGTCTTGTAGTTTTGTTTTGAAAATTGTTCTGTCACATATACATTTCTAGTAAATTGACTATTTGTGAAAACAGCCATGTAAAAAAACAAAAGAGGTCCCTAAATCTAGTTTTTAAAAGAAAAGGCTAATAAAAATATCTGCTTTGAAGGAACTTTGCAAGTTAGGTGAACCAGTAAATTATAAATAATAAATTGTGTTTTATTTATTGTATTGCGCATATATTGTATTGATAATATCTTGTGTACAGATAAATTGTCATTCATCCTATGGATCACTTTAAGAAACCTGGGATATCAAGAAAATGTCAGTTGTTACAGGATTAAAGCTATAGAAAGGAAAACTACAAATGTCCAATAGTTTATGAGAGGTTTCAACAATTTTATTAGAATATACCCCACTCATCTTTTCTACCATAACATTATGCAAACCTTCATTTGCTATCAACTTTGTAATACATGTAGGAATACATGCTGTCTAGCTTAGAAATAAATGGATGAAACAATCTGAGCTCTGTTTAAAATTTGGACAAGGCTGAAGGCTGAGTTGATTTTGAATTCAATTAACTCCAAACTGGATAGCATGTACAATATACTCCTGTTATTTGTCAATTATATTGTTTTTGCCAAAATTTCTTGCCAGCTCAGCAACTTAAAAGTTAAATAAAATGACCATCATAAAGCTGAGAGTTTGTGTACAATATCTAATTGAAATGAAAGACTGGTTTTAAAAACTCAAAATTTTGATGATGGATTTTTTGTCTGTGTACCTGACAGAACAATACATTCGGGTCTTAAATGTATGTTCCCATCTTAATCTGGCAAAGGATTTGAAAATTGTAGCACAACCTTTCAGTGGAAAAATTATTAAATACTAGTTTTATGAGTAAGTGAATCAAGTGGTGAGCTAAAAAATACCTTGAGCTGTGTTCATGAACCTTTAATCAAATTTTCTGCAAATGTTCTCTTTTTATGCTATCCTGTTTTCATTCACTTCTCTCCTATGTTTAATCCTACTATTTTTGATATTGCTCAGATCTTTTAGAGAAATTTGTACAGTAGTGCTATAATTGAAACCAACAATAATAATATTATTGTAAACCCTGTGCACTTTAAAACTCTTTCCAGCATTTTCAACATATTAGCAAAATGCTACTCACACTATTCTTTCTGAGTTTCTGATGACATAGTAGTCAAATAGTGTAATATGCTATTTTACTTATATGCATGTCTGCAAAATTTTGCTAGATCCATTCCCTTGTGGAGGCTAAAAATCATCACTAAGTCAAACTTTGACTCGTTAATTCGATATAAACATCACATTTAGCCCCTGCAGGGGAATGGATCAAGCAAAATAGTGTATTCAAGATAAAAATTAAAAGCAGCAATCAGTAACACACAGAGGTGTTGCAATGTGGAACTCTCTAACTGCCAAAGACAAAACAGTCAAAACAGTCAAAACAATTAGCAGGACAAGTTTACCACACAGGCTATGCAATTCAGAGGGCTTCAACAATTTTAACTTAAAGGCCGCTTCAGTAAGCACTTCTCATTTTGAACTTTAAGAATTTTTATATACATGTATCTAAGCAATTTGATTTGTTATAATTCTAGCATTTCATAGTCTTTTAGCATCAGTTCACCATTAATTGATTTACATATTTTATAATCAGTAATTAGTAGTTTTAAATTAAATGACACTTTATATCAACCCCACAAGTTGCAAGCTTTAATTCCATCAAGTTTAAATAAGGTTATTATTATTATTATTATTATTATTATTATTATTATTACTGTAAACACTCTAATAAGTGCCTGGAGTACTTATTTTTTTCCTGGCCTTCTAGAGGGGGTGTTTAATAGAGAGGGGTGCTTAATAGAGAGGGGAATGCTTATTGGAAACTCAATGAGAGCCAAGGCTGATGACATTTTACTTCTGAAATACCGACCTTTAATGCATGATCATACATCAGATCCACACTCAAATGTATTCAATGAAATGTTAGTCCTAACTCTATTGTATACTATAATACAAAACACTCTGTTTCTGAAACATGATTAATCAATGTTCAAAAACTGTAACTTCCCCTAAAATTTAAGTGCAAATGGGTGTTTGCTGACCTTCAGAAAACTAGAAGGATGCAGTTCAAATTTGTCAGTTCATATTTTAAATCCATTCAAAGCTGCCTTGTTTTAAGGAGGGGGCACTTAGTAGAGAGAGGACACTTATTAAAAATTCGGAGCTCTAGAGGGGGCGCTTGTTAGAGAGGGGGCACTAAATAGAGCATTTATGGTATTGTTACTATTATTTTTGTCATGTACCTCATTGAGCTGAGCCCTGATTGGCTGCACATCATTTTCCCTTATTTTGATTGAATGAAAGCAGGCCTGTCCAGATTACTAACTAATCAGGACAGCTTCAGTTTTCTAGCGAAAAACAGTATATGTATATCCACCTATCCAAACTAAAAGCTGCATGTAAGTCAACAATTAAAAAATATTAAATAATAAAAACTACCCCAGGTTGCTTGTATGGGATTTTCAGCCAACAACATAAAATTATTTAAAATACTAATAATTATAATGAATAGAAGTATGAAAATGGTGGCAAAAAACTATACACAAAATTTAAAAGAAAAGTATTTGTGATTTGATTTGTGGCTTCACTTGAAACAAGATACTGGCACCAATACAGTGGAGGAGTACCACAGTATACATGTAGCATTTTTGGTACATGTAATTTCAAGCAAATAAAAAGCAAAAGCTTGAAATACTTCTCTTCAGTTTTATCAAAGTAAATCATTGAATATCTAGAAACATTTTCACTAAACACATACAACTGGTTAATTAATATGTTTACAATAATTGGTTGATCAGTATTTGCTATGTACATGTACATGTACATTGACATGACTGATTGTATCTTAGGATGTTGAAAGACGAACAGCATTACATGCAGCATCGCACTGTGGTGAAAATGACTGTTTGACACTGTTAATATCCAGTGGTAAGTAACAGATCCAGGATCATTCATTTAAACTAAATGTCAAACCCTTGCTCTTACATCTGGCATAATTATTTTGTCGGAAATGTTTAGCAACTGAAGTTAGACTAATATCTAACATACAGCTTTTATGGCTCCTGATATTGATTCACTTAGCTAGAATGGCCACATATATTACACAATCAGTCATCATAGATATGGCTTTAGGTTGCTGATTCTGTAACTTTCCGCATAATAACACAAAAATTTTGTACTGTACTAAGGCTGCAGTTTTCTTTGTCTGAGGCTTCTGGACCCTCCTCCATTGTGATATAGATTTACATGACTGTAATAATTATTATTATCATTATTATTATTACTACTATTATTATTATCATTATTATTATTACTACTACTATTATTATTATCATTATTATTATTACTACTATTATTACTATCAGTATCATTATTGTCATTTACAATTTGTAGTAGTATTGGTACTATTATTATCTACATTTTAGCTATCGTGTTTTGTGAAAAATACGAAAATTTTATTTTATCTCCTATTCAGTCAGTTGAAAAATGAAACTGTATCTGACTGTAATGTTTAAAAACTTCATAAGCAAGCACATAAATTTGTTTCTATAATTTTTCCTGAACCTGAATTAAATTAATTTGGACTGATCAGTAGCCTAAACTGTTGTCATAACACACTGTTGAATGACTAATGATTGTTTTATAATTGTGCAGGTGCCAGGGTGAATACTAAAGATGTAAAGTGGTTGACTCCACTTCACAGGGCTTGTGCATCAGGAAGTTTGGTATGGGTACAGTCTTTACTCTTATAAATATGTGAAGTACTTTTTCAGTATAACCATTTGATAACAATTTACATGTAGCAGATGAGGAAAGATAAAATTAATGTATCCATCAAATAATATTTTAATTCAATCAAAATTAATGTTTTGTTTTATCATTTGCCTTTCTTAATTTAAAAATTGTTATTAAAAGTACATGTATGTTGAAGCAAATTACAGTACCTACTGACAGTATGGTGGTACAAGGTTTCTCTGTCAGTGGATATTTCATTTCACATGATTGAATACTTGATATACAGACCAAAATTTGTACTAGACACCTGTATAGCTGATATTGTTATTTGTAATTGCCAAATAATTAATAAAAGTTGTTACGGTAGAACACAAGCTAGGGTTTTCTATGAGTACATACTAGTCAAATTGAGGCGAAACTTGTAAACAGGATGCAATAACGGTACATGTAAATAAATTAATTCATAATTTACCATCATTAATATAATTTATATAAATTGATTTAATAGTGATAATATGCAGTACTTGTTCTATCTGAACCACAGTTGTTCAGAAAAGCTTACATGTATAAACATGATGTACGATAGTACATGTACCAGTAAATCATAATTATCATACAGACTATAAAGTAATGATTGATAAATCATTTGTTCTATCAGACCCAGAGTTTCTCCTAAAATGAAACAAAGTGTTGCTTTCTTTTCACAGGAGTGTGTCAAGACTCTTCTCAAAAACTCTGCAGATGTTAATGCTCGAGATAAGAACTGGCAGACACCTCTTCATATTGCTGCTGCAAACAACCATATCAATTGTGCTAGTGAGTACTTGGTGTCATGATCGTTATTTAACTGCAGTACTGTAATTGTATACAATGCCTACCATTCCATATGCACAAGGTTTTCTCTAGATTATGTGAGTATAGTATTACATTGTCACTGTGGTAACTTTAGTCTTACAATACTACATGTAAGTAATAGATTTTTGTGAGGTAATAGGCAATGGTTCTAACAGTTGGTTTCTTGCAATTTTTCTTTCAAAGCATCCATCATTCCCCAGCTTGCAAATGTAAACATAACAGATAGGGCTGGCAGGACAAGTTTGCACCATGCTGCCTTCAATGGGCACAAAGAGGTGAGAAGCTTCATTAGATGTCATTTAATAGCATGAGAGACCTACTGTAAATATTAGATACTGATGGGTTAAAGAGTCTAAAAGTGGTGCATACAAGGCTGTAAAGTTAGTCTAAAGTTACAATTTTTTATCTTTGAAGAGTACTGTAGAATCCAAAAATAACAGCCCTCGTTCCTTTTGGATTTTGCAGATCATCAAAGGGATCGCTAATATTGGGTAGCCATTACTTTTGGATTGTTAAAAAACTGCCCATATGAACAAAGCAGACTGTAGCAAAAAAGGCCTCAAATGTTTGTACTTTATTGTGAAAGTAATGTTCACATTATACCACAATGCAACTTGCTACTTCATTTCACTCTGCTGATGCATGCAGCTTTTAAATCATAAACTCTGCCAAGATTCATTTATTAATTTAACTATTATTACTTGAAGTGTTGCATAAGAATTAACAACAATATGGCATTTTGTTGTTGTTGAGTGGTCATCTACAAAATGTGACTTTCGGGATTCAGTTGAAAGGTAAAAAATTAACATTTTCCAGAACTGTTACTCTTGGGGGAGGGGGGGGGGGCAACAATACTTTTGGAATTCTACGTTGGATTACTGCTGCTGCTAGTACCTCCTTTGCCAAGAAGAAGAACTTTGTCTGGTATGGTTTTGTCCTGAATATTTATGGAAAAAAGTCTTTATCACACTTTTATGTGGAATACCAAAGTAATTAATTAAGACGGCAACTAAACACTGTACTGTATACATACATCTATATCTTAAATTATGGTAGTTTTGTATTTTCACATGTTGTTTCTCTTCAGATGTTACAAGTTCTTATCAGCAAAGGTGGTAATGTTAATGCTATGGACAAGAAGGACAGACGGCCAATCCATTGGGCAGCGTTCATGGGTGAGAAATAGGCTGTTGATTCTGCCATAAGTAATTTAATGTTTTTTAAACTTCAGTCACAAAGTCCTCTTTGTCATATTAGTATTATAAAACTGACATTATTTGTGGGCTGCTAAAGAGGACTTCATGAAATTTACAGTGTGTAAAAAAATGTCCATACCTCCTTCCCTAATGATTTTTCAGTTTGAGCATGTACATGTACATTTCCTGTTAGTTTCAAAACCTTGGCTTCTGCCCCTCCGCCCTCCTCTTCCCTCAAGATTTTCCCATTACCTTTGTGGTGGGGGTTTGATTATTATCTGGAATTCCATTTAAATATTAATATTATATTAATAATTATTATATGTTGTTGTTGTTGTTGATTTTTGTCATTATATTATTATTATTATTATTTAATGTAAATTGTTATTACTATTATTAATATTATTATTAAATACTGTAAGTTATTGTTTCTTTTGTAACACATTTGGTTTTGGGTATGATGTTGTT
>JANSTQ010157493.1:0-11113 GCA_026167885.1 Bergia puertoricense
TTGTTGTCGTTTAGCAATCAGTGATTCGAACTTCGCGCGCTGTCTTTGTTTGGAAGTGCAGTGTTCCTTCAACTGTGAAGCTGACGCTAGATTTAGCACCTCTGAGGCTATTGTGTCTGGCAGCTCTTGTTTCACACGTTCGTTCAGCTCGTTCTGTTCTTTGCATAAAGTACCAATCCTATTCACGGTTTGCGTTATCCGTTCATTCAATATGCGCTCTTTCGGTTCTTCTTGGCAAGCCTTCAGCCTTTATCCCCTTCACTGCACTTGCTAACTTTAAACTCATCGGTGTAATAGAGTTATGTTTACATCGCAGGTTGAAACGGAGATGATTCCTGTATCTTGCTTTCTTCTTTGATGATTCCTCTAATGATCTTACCAATCGCACTCTTTCTTGACCAAACTCACTTCTGATGGACTGATGGAGGTTCATTCTTTCACAGGTTCCACGGACGGGCTGATTTGTTGTTGATCAGGTTGTCGATTGCTGGTTTTTTCTTATGAATTGTGTAGGAAGATGAATATTCTTGAAGGAACTATTAGATTTCGACACTACACTATTTTTCAGTTTTTGACTGAGCTTTCGGCTCTCGCTGGAGTCTTTTTCACAGTGATGTGGTAGCTGTGTGATCAGGTCACGTGATCTGTGACCTGATCAACCTGTCCCAGATCCGTGCAAGAACCCAACTGAGCTATCGCTCAGAAGGAATTACGTGGGATATTTGTATAGCACTTTAACTTAACACATTTAATAATAACTATAACTTCTAAAAAGGGCTGGCATGGATGCGCCCTCCATTCCAAACCCAAACCATCTACCTAAAATATAATGAGAAACAGGTGGCCAGAACTGCTACACCCAGAATTTTGTGCTTTTTTGAAATTAGAACACAATCGGAACTTCGGTTTCTGGTAGATTTTTCTTGTAATTCTTTACTTTGCTTTCAAGCCCTGCCGATTTACATGTACCGGCCTCATTGAAAGATGTGACATGATGCGTGACTCACTTTTGGCTGACGTGCAGTCACGCATCACGTCTATATCATACCATACCATACTATACATGTTTATTCCGGACGCAAAATAAAATAAACAATTTCAAATTCAAAATTAAGTATTTTGGTGGAAAAGTGCATCTCGAAAGGAAGTTATGAGGCAAACCCTCCTTTTAAAGAAAACCAAACGTAGACTAATCAGTTCAAAAACACAAAATGAGTCGGCAGCGGAGACTAGAATATAGTTGCATGAGATAATACCACCACCCCAGCTTTCTTCTCGCCAATTGCTGCTTACCAGCTGTAATTCCTTGCAGCAGATGTACCGTCTCCGTTAGGTTGCGTTGGCAAATAGATATGAATAATCCTATCTTGAAAACACCTTGAAAAGTTTGTGCTATGGGAAACCGAAATTGTGTTCCGAATTTACAATGACAAATAATTTAATGGTTTCCATTTAGTTCTAAGTTCAGTGTGCGTTTTCTTTAAAATCGTTGCTGGGACAAAATAAAAAACTGTGTTTAATAAAAAGTAAAATGTATTAGTCGATAACTCTGATAAACTGTTAAGAACGTGTTTTTCTACCTTGCATCTGTGGGAGTTATAAACTAGTTTTGATCAATTTATCTCTCCTAAATTCCATTGCTAAAAGTGCTTCTAAACTTACTTCGGTTTATGTGAAAATAAAGAACAATGATCCACTAACCACCTTATTGCTACTAAAACACAAAATGCCAAGTTGAGCGCTAAAAAAAATGGGAAAGGATCCACTGATCTTTGAGTAACATTCTAACAATGTTTTGCCTCTTTCTCCATGGAAAAAGAAAATAAATATCTTTACCTTTGGTGCAGGTCGTCACTCTTGTGTTTGATATTAATTTTTCTCAGGTACTTGTCAGGGAAGGTTGAACTATTGAAGGACGAGCAGCGATTGGTGATGATCATCCAGCTGCTAAGAGGTGAAGTGTGTTGTGAACTGTCTTTTAGGTGATGCTACACGGTACGATTTTTTGCGCAACAATGTTTTGCTAGAAATCGTACCGTGTAACATCACCTTTACGCGCTACCAACTCCAACAAACTTCAGGCAACACTGTTGCGAGTTTTTGAACGCCATTCAAATACCTGCAACACATTGCCGCAATAAAATAGCGCTAAAATCGTAGCCATGTGCCCTGTTACACGAACTCAATTTTTATTGCAACGATGTTGCGCGAAAAATCGTCCTCCCGTCTAACTTCACCTTAAATGTTTATTTTGAATTATATAAACACAGGACCAAATCCAACATCACAATTTAAAAAAAGTATGAGAAACAGACGAGAAACCTGGAGAAAAACGCTGATGTTTCTTACTTTTTTATCTATCCATTTACGCTGCTTTTTCCCAGTGTTGCTAACCTTTGACTGGTAAGCGCACTGAGACTTACCGTACATTTTAACTCTCACCAAATTCATCAGCATCTTTCTTCTCCTTACAGTATCAGTATATGATACGTTGATTAGTTTTGAGTAACGTATCGTAGAATGTAGTGTGATATCGCAGAAAATCGTGCTGTGTGACACCAAATCGCAGAAAGTCGTGGTAATTTGCAATTTTTCATAATTGCGAATGAGCGAGATGACTACGTGGACAACAACTCTCGGCTAATTAAAAATGCACGAATTTGCTGCTCTTTAGGCCGTTCGTTGTGCAATTCAGATTTCAAACGTACGATTTTACACGATTTTGCAGGGAATTGTGCGTTATTTTATCGTAGCAAATCGTAAGCTTGTGAGATGACGTTCATCATCGGTGGATGTTCGGCCGTCGCTTGAGCTTGTCATACAGCATCTTGACGCTTGACAGTCGATTAATAATAGTAATAATAATGATGATGATGATGATGCTGATGATGACGGTGATAATAATGATGATGATGATGATGATGATGCTGATGATGACGATGGTGATGGATGATGACGGTGATAATGATGATGATGGTGATGATGATGATGGTGATGGTGATGATGATGATGGTAATGATGATGGTGATGATGATGATGATGATGGTGGTGATGATGATGGTGATGATGACGATGGTGATAATGATGATGGTGATAATAACGATGATGGTGATGATGATTATGATTTTTTGATGATGATGATGATGATGCTTTTGTTATTAGAATATTCCAAAGCGCCTACAGAAAAAAAATCAAGTTTTATGAATTTAGCAGTGTTAGTATAATATTACAAATTAAAAATTGTATCTAATATGTGTATATGTAAAAAAGTATGATAGTTCTTTCAAAGGTCGAACGTAAATTTAAATGATAAGTTTTTAATCTAGTTTTAAAACAGTCCACAGTTTAACTTTCTCGTATAGCTGGTGGCAAACTGTTCTATATTTTTGGAGCTGCATGGGAGAAAGTTTGGTCACTGGTCACCGAAGGTCTTCTGTTTTATTAGAAGAACATCCAAAAGAAGCTGGCTTTTTAAACTGAGCACATAGCGAGTGGACGTTTTAACACGTAGCAGCTCAATCAGACAGGGCGGGGCTTTGCCGGTTACAACATCACAGTGTTACCTGAATTACCAGTTTGTTTTGTTTTTACAGATGCACTTTTCTTTGATCAAGAACCTCCCAGGTAAGTAGGGGTGGGTGGATCATTTCCCAGAAACCGGGATTGATCCAAATTAGTTTAGCTGGGAGTTTAGCTGGGTCAATCCCGGTTTCTGGGCAACTACCCACCTACCCCTCCCTCAGGTTACGGTTAGATTTAAGGTTGGAATTAGGTTTAGCTTTAGGGGAGGGGAGGGGTTGCTCGGTCATTTCCTAGAAACCGGAATTGATCCGACAGGTTTTGTCCTTTATAAACTAATCGTCTCTAATGTTACACGGTATTTCAAAGTACTGGGGGTGGTAACACGTGTTCTTGTATAATCTTTTTCACAGTTTGACGTGCTGTTAGGGGAGGCAGTTAGAGTTCCAAATACCACTTAACGTTTTACGCATTATAGTGTGAAAATAAATATATCGTATGAGTTTTCATTACCAGTTTGCAAAACATATGGGTCCTTCAATTGTTTCAGTCCCGAATCTGAGCTGCAAGAAAACACATAATCAGATCAAAATATGCTACGTAATCGCTTCCTAGGGTTCGTCGTTTAGTTCATAGCCACGAAAAGTTTGCCATTCAACCGGCCACGAGGGGGTGAGCAGTGGTAGACTCAGACTCCCCTTCCTCTCCTTCCTCCCCTCCCTCCCCTCCCTTCCCTTCTCATCACCGTTACCACCCATGAGACCCTGTATTACACTAGTGTCATATCTATTTTGTTGTGGATTTTTTATTTACGTCTCTTATTCAGAACTGATACACAAAAACTGGAACGACGTGAAGAAACTTTGAAACAGATGATGCACTTCATCCCAGGCAAGTCGCGCAAATACTCGAGTATCGTCGTGCAATTATTTGCCGTTTCTAGAAGAAAACATTGTTAAATAATCATTTGCCCAGATCAAATCGTTTAAAATACTTCGCTTTACTTGTTTTCTGTTTGCTTTACCAATTTATTGGTAAAGTTTTTGCAGTTATAGTTGAGTACGTTAGAGGAAGAAATGTTTTGTGTCTTCAGTACTTGTTACCAATAATAACGTCTTACGTTCGAAACAGCACGTAAGGTGTGCCTGAAATAGACCAGTTTCCTTTCCCAGTTGCCGCTGATTATAATGACAACAGATTAATTTGTACACTGTTAGCCTCAACTTGGTGTTGAATCGGTGAGATCCCAATCTCCAACAATACAAAGAGTTGTGAATAGCTCATACCCACATTGGAATTTATGAATATTTTAACATCAAGTCGAGGCTAACACTGTACAAATGAATCTGTTGTCATTATAATTATAAACGAGTCTATAGTCATTGTAATCAGCGGCAACTAGGAATAAGAAACTGGTCTATTCCTTCCAAGAGTGAAGTGTGAATTTAACCGTTGTGATTTTACCAACAGCGCGAAGGCAATTTTGAAGGCAACGGAAATCGCTCACTTTTTCTTGTTTAATTTTAGATCCAGTTGTTAAACTTATTGGTAGTGAAAGGCATTGCTCTGGGATGGCCCTTATATTTGAAGTGCTACAGCACCCAAAACTCAACAAACAGGCGAGTAAGAAAGAAGCTAGAGAAAAATACAAGAAGAGAGAGTAGACAGCACTGGAGAAAAATACAAGAAGAGAGAATAGACAGCATTGGAGACATAGAAGACCGGTTGCACGACAAGACAAAATAAGGGAGAGTGAAGAGTAGTCTGAGAAAAAGGGAAGTGAAACAGAGAGAACAAAATGATACAAGTAAAGTGGAGTCCACCGATCCAAAGAGGGCGGAAATTTAAATGATGAGCGTATTTAACAAACATATTGGAAAGAAGAAAAAATTGGGCTCCGCGAGATCCCCACAGTTATCTAATACACCTCATTAATTTGCTTTGTTGCCACCATGGTGTCCCCTAATGGTGTAGTGGATAACACACCTGACTAGCGACCAGAAAAATGTGGGTTCGAGTCCCGCTTAGGGCACAAAAACCAGTTTTTTCGGACGAGTGTATGCACCAACGCGTTGTTTCATATAAGTTACATAAGGGATGTGAAAGTGTATTCCTTTTCTTTGTTCACCAAACCACAGATTAGCTGGGTTTACGTGCGGATTAAGATTGTAAATATAGAAGATTATACACGTGTGTTTACTCATGTCATATCTAAAACGTGTGTGTTTGCTAACAGTTTTCCTGCCGTGCCACTCTTTGGTGCTCAACCATTTACTTCCATAGTTTGTAGGAATTTGAGGCTTATTAATTATAAACAGAACATTAAATGGCGTCTCGGAGATACGAATTTTATCATCTCGTGTTGAAAACATCTCTCACACTTTCGCTTCACTCACTCATGAGAGATATTTTTCAACACTCGATGTTAAAATTGTATCACCGCGCGGTCATGTAATATCGTCTATATGACAGTTCTGTAATTAACTAACTATCCCTCACTCTGTCTGCAGCTGGCGTATTGTCTGCTTGACATTTTGCTTTGCAAATTATTTCCCGAAGTAAAACGGGTAAGTTGTTTGCTCAGGGTTCGCACAGTCCTTGAAAGTCGTTGAATTTGGTTGAGCAGAATTCAAGGCCTTGAAACTCTTGAAAACGATGAAAAGTTCTTGAAAGTCCTTGAATTACATGGCCGAAACAAAATGGAGAATTTTACTTCCTATGGCAACATTTCATTGTATAAAATGGACTTCAACTCAAATACGTTTTTTTATCCAATGGAAATGCCACAATCCTTTGAAACAAAACAACTGAAAATTTGCTTTGTCCTTGTCAACAATCTCCTCAAGTTTAATAGTTCCAAGTTTTCGCCAACCAGTGCAGCAGACTTTATTTCTAATTTTCGGAAATTGTAATTTTTATAATAAATTGGTGATATGACTTTGTGTCGTCCAGTTCTGTCTGTAATCATTTTCGTGTTAAACAAATCAGACTCGCGCCACGCACTCGTCCAATTTTGTTTAGTCACTCGAATGATTACAAACCGAACTGGGCTCCACTCAGTCCTATATACCATCACTAATCAGGAGTATATTAGTCTCTCAACAGTGCCAGTACTACAAATGTGAATGAACTTGTTTGCCTGCGTGTGAAGCTATTTTGGGATACTCGTCCCGCAGACCAATCTTCGCGTACACGAAAATAGCCATGCGCTAGTGGATAGTTCTGTATGGCCGTGCCGTCGTGTTATGACGATGCGCTGACGTCAAGATGACGTGAGGCACGTTCGCGCGCCACGTCAGTTCTCACGCGCGGGATTAGTTTCAAAAAATAGCTTCACACGCAAACAGTTTCATTTACGCGTTTGATACAGTTAATATACTCCTGTTTTAATATATTTTTGGCGAGGCAGGCAGTCTGCACTTGTGCATTAAAGCCTGGTTCACACACGTGAAATAAGCACAAGCACAAGAACAAGCATAAGCAAAAGTTGTTCACACGTGAAATAAGCACAAGAAAAATTAGCATACGCACAACGCAGAAATGATGCCTATGCGCGTAGAGGAATGGTGACGACAACAGGTCAAGGGCACTTGTGCTTATTGTTGTTTCACGGATGTTCACACTGGAGAGAAAAGTGAAATAAGAATAAGCACAAGCACAAGAAAAATGAAAATGTTTCTTTTTCTTGTGTTTGTTCTTATGCTTATTTCATGCATGTTCACACTGGGATTTTCTTGTGCTTTTGCTTGTTCTTGTCCTTATTCTTATTTCACAAGTATGAACCAGGCTTGACTGTTTTAGTTTTAGTTTGAGTGTGTCGTCTTGCTGTGTTGCTCTCTGCAAACTAAAAACAATTCTGTTTCAGCTTACATTCTAAACTAATTTTATGCTGTTGTAACGATGTGTATTGTAATTGTTATTAATTTTAAACGTGTGTACCAATAAATTTTATCATGTTTTAAATTTATCTTCTTGTGAGGACATATCAAGTTCCAACTCGCTATTCCCTTCATTTCCAGATGGAAATCTCACCGCCGTCATGACGAATCACTAGCAATTCTCTTTTGCGTAGTGGCAACTGATCCATTCACAGCTCTAGATGCAGATTCTGTCTTACAAGCCCTCTTCACCAGTCTTCTATCGGCTACCAAATGAGGCCATTGGAAGCTTTCTTGGTTTGGGTCTGGGACTCATGTAGATAATGAGTTCTCTTTTACCTTCTCAGCTCCTCTCCCAGTGACAACTTGAGAAACCAGAAAACAACTCGGTTGTGTCTTTCCAGTCCCCCCTGGGGATACCAGAGAGCAGTGCTGCAGGAATACCTTGACGGTAGAAAATGATAGCAGAACCATTAGTCTTAGTGGCTTGTAGCTCACCTGAATAATAAGATGTTCCTGAAGAGACCTAGTGTGTGTGCGACGTTAGCTCAGTTGATAAGATCTCAGACTGCTAACTTGAAGGCCTCGGGTTCGATTCCCGGCTTGGCCATGGGGTTGAATATTTAGGTGACCTTCTTTCGTCACACCGTCCTTGGACAGGGACGTTAAGCCGTTGGTCCCCCAGATGGATGAAGAGCCACTCTGTGGAAATGCCGTCTGAGTAACACCGTTATTACTATTATATTTTTATTATAGTTCCAACACTGCTAGGAACATTTAGTTTTTTCGTTATTGGCGCGCTGGCTTCCTAAAGATGGTCCGACATTTCAAATCACGAATTGGCTTACTCTTCAGTCTTACACTGTAATGGACGCCGGATCGTTGAGGTGGCAATCTCAATTATTTTGTTGGGGGTGTGAGGCGCTCTTCGTGAAAACCATACAGTACCCGTTTTCGGACCAAAATATGCGAAATCCCCAACAATTTTCGGATCTAACATTTCTACTCATTTTAGGCCAGTCTACTAAAACAGAAAATGGCGTGCAGCACATCCCCACAATTCTCATCCAAAAACGATTATTTTTAAGACCAAAATTTCAAAATCTAAACCCAATTTCAGTTAACTAGAAACCGCACGCAGACATTTGAGCACAATAATTTTTTACCGGTGCCTCTTGTGCTTTGCAATTGAACTCTTACCGGAGCACATTGCCCACAAACTGTTGGATTGGAGAACAACATTTTCTCAGCAGTATTGTTCCCATTTCTGGCGGCTCAATGAGGCAACAGGTTTGGTTAAATCATTGTTTTGATCGCAATTATGTAAAGGATTATGTAAGGATCTACATACCTTACCTAAACGAACAGTTTCTTTTTGAATTTATATTTGTACATTATTTGAATTTCTTTGAATTGTTTTGTAAAGCAGGATTGTACAGAGAATTAAACGATGTGATTTTTTTATTTAGAAATATTTTTGCAGAAGTAATTGAATGTGGAGATTAAATTCTAAAGTTTCTAAGTTAAAGGAAAATTAATCACTCAATGTTGCTAAATAGCAGGAATTATTGATTGGCTAGAGTATTCCAATAAGAAATGATTTTTTGTATTATCATTAAAGGAACTAACTCCTTTGCATTGCGTTCTTGTACAGTTGATCCAGCATTTGAATACCATAATCAGCACAGTCTCTTTTGCTACGGTTATTGGCTCGTAGAACAGATGTTTGTACTTCAAGAATTAGAAACCCAGCCGCTATAACTAAACTACAACCGGGAAAGACAGGAAAAAACGTCGGTGATGTTGGGATAAATTCCCAAGTGAACGTAGACACACCCTTGAGACTTCTCCTGCGCTTAAAGGAGCTCTTTCATGACCGAGACAAAGGATTTTCTCCTTTTCAGAAATTAAATTTTTACGTTCTTTATCCAAATAATTTCAAAAGAAAAAACTCAATTCAGCAGTAAGACAGAAATTAATCACCTCTACAAGGTTTTATGCATTTTAAAGCAATTTCAAAGCAATTTCGGAACGCAAGATTTAACAACTATAATCTGATTTAATCGCCATCTAAAACAGACCGTCCGTAGCAGTTACCTCTTGAAAAACGTAAATTGTTATCTGAACAGTGCCTGCTAAGATATATTTTAGCTTGAAACAGCTTTTTTGTCGATAAATTCCTGAGCATGCACAAAGCCGTGAAAGTATGAAAAAGCCCCGTTAAATGTTCCCTTTCCCGCTCTCCCCTGTCACCACCCACCACTCTGCCTCCCCCGCCCCCCGGACACACACAGACACACACTTCGCACTTCAACATTTATCATCATCATCATCATCATCATCAATACTTTATTTATACACGGAAAATCGTCAGTTTAAAAACACTAAGATAAAATCATTGCAACAGAAAATAATAATTACCAGTACATCTCTCTCAGAGTGAGATAATCTGTCGTTTTCACACGCAAAACAAACGAGAGACTAGTTTAATACAGTATTTAGTACTTTTTGAACTTGAATTCAAGTTGAGGACTGTAATCTTTTTGTGCGATTTGTTCAGAGACATCAAGCCTCCATATGTTAGCATGTTAATATTGGCTACTTCAGTATCAAATTGTAAGCAATAATCTAAAAAAAGGATACTTCACAGTCGGACTATCAGCCAAAATAATTCAATGCAGTTTTGAGTAAGTCATTGACCTCGGTCAAGAATCGCACCGAACCAACACAACAACAAACCTCAAATACAGCCTGCCGCACATCTTTGCGACAACATGCAATTTTCAACGCATGAAAATTGCACGTTTTTCGTTTTCGTCACAAGTACTGCCGCACGCACAAGCGACAACGAGCGATTTCGATCATTTAAGAGCCAAAATGGCGGCTGTAAACTTGCATGTTGTGGTTCCACTGCTACTATTTTTGTTGCGATGACTCGTTTACAACAAGAAAGTCGCGCAAAATACAAGCTGCCCGTATGATGATGTGTTCTGGTTCAAGGCAAATAGTAGTCAAAAACACTCTGAGTCGGTTTGTCAATATGCAAAAGGCGTTTTAGACAAGCATTTGCTCGAAGATTATGAATACCATATTCAGGTAAAGTTGCATGAAACAGACATTGCACATCGACACGTGACTGCTAAGTTATCTCTCATTGGTAGTTTGGAGAATTTCAGTCGTATGTTATTACGTGTTCACCGCACACCTTTGCGAGAAGAAGCGATTACGTGCGAATCTTTGCGAAAATATCAAACAGTTTTGATCGATGCGATTTCAATCGCATGCGAAAAAAATCTCGTCGCAGGCCGCCGCACATGGTACGATCACATGCAATTTTTATCACATGCGTTCAAAATCGCACCGAATCGCACAGGGCTGCGGCAGGCAAACATACAGTCATTAATGATTCAAAGCTCTTCTACTGACTGCATATTTTTCAGTTCAGCAGACAAATGATCTAATTCAGATGAAAACGTCGCTTAGGTAAAGGGACCTTTTAAATGTGGCCGACTTTGCCCTTGATCAATAAATTTTGCTGGTACTTTGGGCCCGATATCGATTACATGGTGAGTTTCAGCCCTGGATGAAATTTCGGCCCGCTCACCGGCCCAAAACTTAAATTTTGTTACGATTGTTACGACCTACCTCAATCCTAACTACTTCACGTCTGCAAGCATGTTAGTGTATACGAGAAATTTCCTTTTTTCGCTGCAAAA
>JANSTQ010157504.1:0-11113 GCA_026167885.1 Bergia puertoricense
GGGAATTTTTGTTTAAAATTTGAAATTAATTTGCACCCAACTCACCATATCCCACCCCCCCCCCCCCCCCAAAATTAGAAAAATTTCCATGTTGGGTTTATTGTTAATAATGAACAAATTAAATTCCCCTTCACTAATTTAGCACATACTTGTTGCACTAATCTAGGCCTAGCTTTAATCACAAAAACGTTTGCTTTGCAAGTACTGTTTCCAGACTAAACAGAACTCCAAATGTCCAGTAAACTGATACTAAAACCCTGAAGTTTCAATCATCAAAAAACTTCATTCAAATTTTTCTTTATACTTACATAGCAGTCATATCTGTGTCAGGGGCAACCATCACTTGGACAGCTGGTATTCCTCCCTGTAGTTTCATTTCTTTGCATGGGACTTTAGTGGATCCAGGTCCATGAATTGAGTGGTAGTGTGGTTGGCCACTACTTGTTACAAGATGAACACTGATCCAAACCTGGCCAGTGTAACCGTCAACCTGCAAGCAAACACCAGATAAATACCAACTGAAATATAGCTATCAAAGCGCAACACTCCACCTTCATTTCAATAAAAGCACCAGTAATCTAAACAATAACTTTAAGTCAAGGCAGAATGGCCATAACACACAGACCAAGTGCTCATCTCGGCAAACTCAAAGCCATCTTACAGCAATTATTTGCCATTGCACTACCTACATGTCATTTTTCTCATCTTTAACCTTAAACTTTATATTTTTGTTCCTGTCCAACCATACTTTCATAGCACTGCACAAGTGCAAGATAAAAGAGTCATAAATTGCCTTTATGCAAGTGTGAATAAAATAAAAAATAAAAATGAAAATGTCTGACTCCACAGCATTAAGCTGTTCTTTTAAAAAAACTGCAAGTATTGGACTGTATAATGATACCCTTTCTTGTTGTGGAGAAATGGCCTGCTTGCTTCCATACAGTTTCCATAATCAGATATGCCACACCCTAACCTGGATGGTCAGATTTTTTCTGAATTGGACTTTACTATATTGCATTGTTTTGTTCATCAACAATTTCATCTTCTATAACTTCATTTGCTAATCTCAAGTTTTACTTGCTGAACATTACAGTAAATGATTCGGCCCTGCTATTATACTTGTGGTCACTTCTACATTTATATCACTTACCTTAATGGTCGGAAATGAATTGTCAGTTGTGCCATGGATAGGTCCTCGGCATCCTTCACTTTCATATCTAGCTCGGTAATTCTAAAACAAAAAGTAACTACATTTAGTTTCTTTAAACACTTAATTCAAATCAATGTGATGGAAGATCATTACAAATTTGAAAAAATAAAAAAAGCCTCATCAGAGTTTGTAAATTCTTTGGAATAACTGATGTCTAAAACTATTGCCAACAATTAAAAGTCTTCACAAGCATTCAAACTGTCTCTTCGTGAGCAGGTGAAGACACTGATGTCAAAATGATGCAAGTGACTTTTGAAATAGTTCATAACTCTTCCCAAACAAATCCTCTTTTCTCTAATAACTTTTGGGAGTACTAAACTTTTCATACAAAGTCAAGTACAACATACACTTTAATACCTCTTCTGGTTGCTCCAAAATGATCAGTTTCGGTGTTCCCATGGTTTTTCCAACAACACAATTCTTCTTTTTCTTTGAAACCATTGGTTCTGGCAATGCTGATGAAACAGGCTGGGTGCCATTAGTGGTGACTGGCAAAGTGTTCAATGGAACACGATCTGGTATCAGGACTGTGTCCTGATTGGTGTAAGTGTCAGTAGAAACTGGACATGTGACATGTGTGGTGATTCCATTCCCAACAGAAGTGTCTGTGTAGGGAAGTGCTTCAGTTGTCAACATTTGCTGGGTGGTCGAGCTAACTCTGTTAATCAGATTTTGAAGTTCTTGCTGTACAGATGCCAAAGTTGCAGTTGTTTCTTCTTGGCTGGAAGTCTTGCTGCCTCCTCTTCTTGAGGAAGTAGAGCTTCTTGATCTGGGACTGCTTGGTGAGGGTGCAGATACGGGACTTGAAACTGCTGGTATAGCATCGGCAGAACACACTGTAACATCAGCTGAACTGGTCCCTACTGTTCCAGCAGTCAGCTCAGTCTGGATGAAATCAAGAGTGCTACAGTCTTCCATATCAGCATCATCCTCAATCCCTGATTCAGCAGAGTACGGCGATGATATGGAGACTGGTGATGGTGATAATACTGGGGAGGAAGTTAAGCTATCCAAGATCTCTGAATGAGGAGAGGAGAGGCTCTGATCATTTAGTATTGAATGAGGTACAAGACTCTGGTCACAAAGTGCTGGTACAAATGGTTCACTGTCTCCAAGGGGATTCAATGGTTGTGATGGTGTCAAGAAATCAAAAGGCAGATTGAACTGCTGATCTCCCACTTGCATCTCTGAAATAAAATCACCAGTGATTCAGCGATACAATACATAAAAACCAACTTTAAAGTGCCTATGACACAAAAAAAATATTCTTCTGGAAATAAAGATTGATGGTGTATGTTACTTAAAATTTTGATGTAGGGCTGGTATCAACAGTTTTAGCGTTGAAAATTGAACTTTGAAGTTGAAACAGCTGTGTGACATTTCTTGCGCGGTCATATTAGAACTTGTGACATCAGTACATGTAGTATTTAGCACAGTAGCCATATAAGGAAGCATTTTAGACCAGAATTCCAGAGGGCTCTCCTGCAAATCACTAAAATCATTAAATTACCTTAACTTTTTTTTATTTCATGTATTATGTTGTTGTTGCAGATAGTAAACTTAAAGCTGCTCAAGGATGATGCACCTGTCAATGTTTAGCCCCAAGGAAGGGAAACAGATGACATCAAAACTTACTCAATAGGTTGCAAGTTTGCCAACAAAATTTAAACTCTAGTGGATAGTTACTAATGCAGGAATTTAACCCTCAAAAAGTCAAATTTTCCTGCAATTATTGTCCATCTTCCCTACCCCATGGTTAAATATTGACAGGTTCATAAGATTATCTTTTCCCAAGGGTTTGCAATAGTCAGACATCAATAGAGAAGGTTAAGATTTTTAAAATTCTGCTTCTCAAATGTAACTCTGTCTATCTTTTGCAGTAACTTCACCTCTAGATATGATAGCAAGCTAAAATTCTCTAACATGCTCTTCCCATTACTGTTGATAGTTTATGATTATAAAAAAAGTCTTGACCTTGTCTATCCTAAAATGGTTAGACTGTCAACATGTAAAAATTTCAAGGTTAATCTCCTCTAAAAAAGCGGAACAGTCACAGACAAAACACTGATTAAGACATAAATGAACCATGCAAGTATTTAGCTTATGTCTCTTGACAAGCTTTATTTGTGAAACAAAAAATTACTGACAAAAGCATTTTTACATAATCTTTCACTCACACTCCAACACCGCAAAACAAAATAAAAACCGATGTTTTCTCATAGTACTAACTTCAAATCTAACTGTGTCATCAATTCTTACCATGAATACTCTGGTTCGTGTTCAAGAAATCAAAAATATTTTGGCCTCCATCTTGACCTGTTGAGACAAACAGCGAGTTCTACATCAGCACAAACCAAAACAAGGCAAAAAAATATCAATATACTGAATTTAAAGATATTAAATGACGATAAGTCATCATAGGAAAAGACGAAATCTACAAGAAAAAGCAGCACAGATATTACGAGAAATCTGATACTGATACACCAGAAAATCCAACTAAAGAATTTTTAAAATGTTATGACACACTAGTCCTTAGCCACACCAGAACTGCGATTCAAAGCTCCGAGGAATTTTATCGGTCACAAAGTACGAAGTCCAGTCTGCTTTCACGAACACAAGTCGAAAAAAATTTTTAATCTTACAAACGCCGTAATTCGCAGTTTGGATATTTGGTGTATTTAAGGTCCGAATATTTCAAAATTCAGTCAGATTAAATTACCGACACGCCAAATCTTGCACATTTCAAAGTACATTTTCGATCGAGACTAACCGAAAAGGATTACTAAAGTCCCAATTACCGTAACTAAAACGTACTTAAATTCCCTGTAACACGGCCGGTCCAATATTGAAACTGAAGTTAATACTTATACATTAAAAAAATCCGAAAACCTAATCAGCAATGTGGATATCGTGACCATGCTGGACATATGGAAGCAATGCATTTTACTTTCGATTTTATTTTCAGACTTGCACCGCCTCTTTGGGTAAGAAATTATGTCACTGCCTTGCGAAGATATTTAGCTAGCTGAATATTCCCAAAACTATGTTCCTAGTCAAAACCAAACTTTTTAGTCGAAATTCGACGAAATTTAACTTTGCATTGTCAGGCGCCGAGTAAATTTATACACGCTAGCGCTTGTTCCTACCTGACTCGAAGGAACCAACTTCTTCGAATTCCATCGCTAGCTTTCACAATACTCTTCACTAATATGTCACAAGAACTCTTAAAGGAGTTTGTTTCGCCAGTTTTGCAGTCAAAATTAGACCGTTTCTCCAGACAGAGCGAGCAAGTGTTCATAAAAATGTATACACGTTCAACACAGAACACGCCTCTGTGACTGCCTACGAGAAATAAGTCCTCGCAAGGTGAACTGGGAATTTTATCTGCAGATTGCGCGTGCTGATTGGTTTAAACCGAAAAATGACATCATCTTTTTCTAAATATGGCAGTTTTACCCGCCATGCCTTTGGAAACGTTAACTTATTGACGGCCATATTTGGGGAAGCATCTGCTAGACAACATACCATAATTTCTTAAAAATTGGCGGGTTGTCGGCAACTTTTCTCAACAGTATAATAGCGGTTTTTTGCTGTTTACATCTTCTAGACATTTTAATGTGCTTAATAATTTAGAAAAGAAACTAAGACAAACAGAGACTAACAGAGGCTGTCTTGAAACAGTAAGAAAAGAAGGTTAAAACTACATTTATATTTTTCAGTTCGATGTCCATTGTCGAAACTCCGAAGAAGAATAAGAACGAACTGGATAAGGCAGCGGCCAGCGCCAACAAAAAACAGGAAAACGATGTGGTTTAATAGTTTTTCTTGGCTGATTAACTGAGACTGGTGCCTTGCGAATTAAATGTTTTGCCATTCGCTGTTTTGTGAACGGTGAAAATTGTTATTTCGACTGCAGAAAACATGGAACTTTTGGAAGTCGTGATGCGACGTATCAAATTAAATGACATGCACCAAGCCATTACGCTGCATGGTTTTTCTTGCCCGATTTCTTGCTGATTTGCAATTATAATTTAAGTGTCATAGCATGACAATTTTGGACAATGAGTTACTAAAGATAGATTAAAAGTAGATTCACAAATATCAGTTTGTACCCGAAATTCGTGTCAACCAACGTTTCTGGTTTGCAACTGATTTCACCAGAATCGCTGACATTATTTGGCGGACAGGTGGTTCCATTCCCGGCTCGCAGAAAACCCGAGTAAAATTTCGAACTTTTCTTCCGTTGAACCAAGATAATACTGATGGCTGAAAGTAATTCGGTTCTAGCTCATCGTATTATAGATTCGACGCAACGTTGACCCCGGGCGAACAGCGAAAAATTGCGTCTTTAACGATGGCGAAGCTGATGAGTTATGGTACTTTTGTAGTACATGTATACTAACGACTGTGCAATGACGACCCACTTCGTCGGCACTTTAAAATAGACGTTTCTAATCATTGATTTCTTTCAGCCACAGTGCTGGAGCCCATTCGACAAATATAATGATATAAAGAAGACCATATGTTATTTAAAGCGTGCAAAAGTAGCTGTTTTCGGGAACGGACTGAATATCTGCTTTTCTTTGACGGAACCAAAAAATTTTGATCTCTGCTGGTTTGTGACAAATTTAGCATGAAAATGTTCTTGGAGGTTCTTTTTCTTAACACATAATTATGTTGTTATATAAACCTAAGTTTAATGCACAAAACTATGACAGTTGTATTATAAACACGTATAGGAGTATTTGTAAAATGAGAACAATTTATAAACAGGCCTCAGCCAGAATTTTTGTTTCTTGGACTTTGTTTTAAGTTTGAACGTAAACTATTCAAAAGAGAAAATGGGTCTCAAAAATGACAAATTCGTCCATTTGCTAGTCTCCGCTCAAAGTAAATGAAGGAACATGACCTATATAATTTGAAACCTGGCACTCGCTGGTAGTGGTTACATTACTGATTACATCGAGAATCACGCCAAATACCGTGAAAACTGAATGAGACATTTCTTCCCGCAGTACAGCTCCAGTCAAGCTAAAATTCGAAAATATTTCAGTTTCAAGAGTTTTGTTTTCTGTGAAAACTGAAAAGGCATGGCTGTATGTTAATTTCCTCGAGTTATGTTTTTTAAAAGCATTATTTCAACTGCTTTATCTATTTTCTCAGTTAGCTTTTTATACGCAACATAATCATAATTAAACTGACTTCAAATATTCTACTATTAAACCAGCCAGCTCTAGCCTATTCGGTGGAGCAGCCTACAGCAAAACATCCAAAATGCGTGGGTTGACGTGGGTCAGTTGTCACAGTAGTACTTACCTGATTAATGAAGTATCGTAGTAGGAGGATATGCAAAAATATGTAAATGTTAGTGTTTACATTGCGACTGATGCACTTTACATCGATCTGTCATTTGTGCATATTTTTCGTGAAATGATAAGGTGACTGCATCCCCACAGTTTAGTTGATAATATATTTACCCAATTGTTTAGGTTCGTTTAGACTTTGTCTTTAATAGACAGCTGACAGGGAAACTACTAAAAAAAACTCGCGGCTATTGTCCAACTTTTAATACTAGTTTGACTGACACATACGTTAAAACGCATACGTAGTGCTCCGCTCGAACGCAAGCTGAAAAAGTATGCTTTTCCAGTCTCCACTAGGCCGCTCGCTGCAATCATTGACACTGTTGGCATTTATACTTTATTCAAATTCCCAAAGTCAAGCCATTACTATACTTACAGATGGGCTTGAGTTTGCCTCGCGTCGCCGACCAGCTCTCAACTGATGGCGGCGAGGTAAAACTGATATCACATAAGCTCACCTAGGACGTATTGCACCAGAAGTGAATCAAGCATCCTCGACTTCAACTTTTTAAACACTGTTTACTTCTCTTCTATTGCTTCAGTAACTGCGGGGTATTATATCTTTTTCTCGAGCCTCCTAAAACCAGATGTCCTCAACTTGACTTGACGCAGTTAAAACTAATAGTTATACAGATCGGGTCTGGGTATTATGGCTATGCATTGTGATATTTATAAACTGGAATAACGTTGACAGCTCCAATCTGATTGGCTATCATGATATCATACACATTTTGAGCCGGGTATTACCCTGTATCGACTCACTTCATTGGTTTTATTCCATATTTTCCGCCCATGCGCAATAGTTTCAGCTTGACAGTTCTAAATTTGGCATAGATGTCACTCACAACGCCTCTGATTGGATAAACAGAAATGCGGAAAGCATTCACTGACGTCGAAAGAACGAAAGTGCTAGTGGAGTAGTGGTTTTACCACGGTTTTGTATGGCGCTAAGAAAAACAAACGAAAGCAGCTAGCGGTAGTCATAAAAAGATTTTTAATATTGTTATCTTGACACCGCCACCTTCAATTTACTTCTTTTAATAGCTCCACCACTAAGAGCTTGCATAAGGTAAAAGATGGAAAGGTATGATATGAAACCGAAAACAAGAAAAACTGTGCATGTCATGACTCTTGCTTCATAGTTTCATCTTTCAAAGAGATATAACACATGGTGCATTGCTTGTGCTAGTTGTCGATATATCAATATTGAATGTCTACAGAAAAAGCTGTATGTGTCACAGAAACAGCAAACTGTCGTCACTGACACACAAAGAAAAGTTTTTGCGGCCGGCAATGTCAGAACATGTGAAAGAGCTGCCGGAAAGTAGGTCATCGCATGGCAGACACAGCATTCAGACGTATATTCACGTCAGTTTTTGCTTCAATATTTCTCGATTTCGTTTGACTGACCGTCAAATATCCCTTTATAATCTTGCCTTTGGTTGAGATCTTTGTGATATCGAGTACTTGAAGCAGGTTGTAATTGGTTTTTTGGCTGGGTTTAACGTTCCTTATTAACTTTTTTAGCTATAAAGCCCCAAATGTTCTCAAAAGTGCTCTTGGTATATTTTTCTGGAAAATGTTGTGTTTCCATACATTAAAAGGCTGCTTCAGGTTGCCGGTATATGTACCCGAATGTACTGGTATCACCTGTTTACCAAATTACACTGTTCTCTCGCGATAATTAACAGCGGTTCTCCATTTTATTTTAAAAATATATAGAAATAAATGTTCCTTTCTTTGTCTCTGCCTGAGGTATGTTTATAGTATATTCTTAAATTTTTGTATTTTCAGTTTTAACGTTCATATAAAAAACCGTTTTACAAAAACGGAGTGTAGTTTTGGTCATTCACTGAAACAAATCGTTTGCTAAAACATGTTTCTGACGTTAACAGTGTTGATATTTCTCGGACCACGGGACTTTCCCATGATTTTAAACAGATAAATTTGAAGTATTGATCAGCATGTTTAATGAGGCCACAAAATCGTTAGCCAAAACCGTTAATAGGCAACAAAACTGTTAGCCAAAACGTTTTAACTTTCTCGGACCACGGGACTTCTCCATGATTATTTTAGCATGTGATAGGCGACAACAAAGTAATGGTTGCGGTTATCAGCATTATAAAAAGCCCTGGGGACATGAAAAAATTATTTTACAAACATTTTATGCTTAGTTTTATGTGATTTAACACAAAACGTCACGGCAAATAAAGTACTCCGTCAGTATCATAAATATAACCGTTTTTATACGTATAAACTTCTTTCGAAAAACCTATAACTAACTGACAATACCAGAAGGAAACAATTTTATTACAGTGGTTGTGATTGGTGCAATAATATAAAGTTGCGATACATTATGATTAAATCAAAATGCGAATTCATCTCGTTTCTATGATTGTCATTCATTTTTTATTTACTCATTTCAGCCTTCAGCAGCATCTCCAACTGTTTTTCCGTGCCAAACCATATATGCTTTTTCTACAATTGGCTTTGTTATTCGGATATATATCTTCATCTGGGAGTTGTTCATCACTACTCAAAAGATCTGAAACTAAATTGCATTTCACCAAAAAAAGAGCACGAAAGCCAAGTCTGGAAAAGTCATGAATTACCAATGGCTGAGTCGTTTTCAGTTACTGCATGCTTGCATATATCAGAAGTGGCATGCAATGTTTTTCACAGATGTCTTAAACATAATTTTCGAATAGAACTACTTTTCGAATAGAACTACTTTCAGATAAGAGATAGCAGTAGCTGTAGCAGTGCCATGCAGTGGACTTATTGAGAGGAACATCAAATTTTGATTAAGAAAAGCACGAATACTCCATGATCTTGTGCACGTATAGCTAAAACACAGTAGTCTCTGTGGCTGTTTTTTCCTCCGAAAAAGTACTAATAGGTCGTTTTAATTTACTAACATCAGTTTGACGTAGTCAGTGATATTTCGGAAACAGCGTATAATCGAAGAGGCCAAGAAGATTGAAGCACAACGCATCAGTGCGTCACATTCCATACTGAAGCCTCTAGCGATTTCATACCTTCAAGTAAAAGTATGTTTAAGCATGCATCACCTGGTTTTAAGAGATAAGCTCTCCAGTGTCGTGCTGTTATTCATTTTCATTCAAGAACTACAAATAATATAGACATGAACGCCTCAGATTTGTTCAAAGAGAAGCAAGAGGGTTAGATGTTACCGTTAGCCGAAATGAACACCAGACACATACATACCATTGATAGGTCCGAAATTTAAAAACAACGATTATTTGTTTTGCGGCTGAGTATTTTTTACGAAAACCGAACTCGGCTTTGCAAACTGAAGTATCGGACGATAATTGCAAGTAACGAAGTTTGCAAGCTGACTTCGAGTAGCTTAAATTTTGAAAGTGTTTAGAGATTTGAGAACTGATAATCTAGAGGTCCCTTTTTAAAATTTTTCTTCTGCGCTGATTTTTTGACAGATATGTATTTTAAAGTCCGCCAAGCACTGACTGTTGAAAAAGAATCGGCTGTGGCAAACATTTGTTAGACTTTCTGTGATTACTGAGTACTTTAATTGATATTGCTAAGAAAACTTACAAACTGACAAACCCATGCTTTAGTTATGTCTATTTGTCTAAATAGTTTTTAAGCGTTAATTTGCCACGACCATTTACCCTAAACATTTCTAATATCAGCCATTAACCTTGACACGTAAAATTTACCTTAACTGAAAAACTAAACTTTCTGAGGTATAAATATAGCTACTGATATATATATATATACACGCTTTTTCCGCACGGGCTGAATAAGAGACAGGAATTCAATTCTAAGCATAGAATCAGGTATAACAAATAGTTAGCTGGTTCATATTATCTTTACAGTTTTTGAGTGTATTTACATACATTTTTAGCATAATTGTTTTAGAAACTATTTTTATATTATCTATTCATTAGTATCATTGTTTTCAAATTTGTATATATACTAGCAAAATTAGCTTGTTTTACGCGGTCAGAATGTTGTAAAAGGGCACTAATGAAGGTCGAATGACCGAGGACAAGAGATGATAACAAGGCAAAAGAATTAATAAAAACTTCCAAAATAATACCACAGAAGAGAAACTGACAAGGACAAGAAGATTTAGCACAACATTAAATCACTAAAACATCAAAACACTAGAACATTAAAGCAATAGAACATCAGAACGTTAGAAAATGAGAACATGATAACATTAGAGCATGAGAACAATAGAACATGAGGGCATTAGAACATAAAAACAATAGAAAGTCAGAAATTTAAGACAAAACATATTAGAACATTATAGAACAGTAGAACATTAGAACACAATTGAACATTAGAACTTTAGAATATTAGCATATAAGAACATTACAGCATTAGAAGTGCTGCAGCAACAGCAATAGCATAAGCAAGTGCAGCAACCATGCATAACAGCAACAACAAGTGCAACAGCAGTGTCAAATGTAGGAATATTATAACAAATACATTAGAACAAGGACAAGGACAAGGATAAAGGGAAAAGGAAAAAGCAACACAGAGACGGCGG
>JANSTQ010157515.1:0-11111 GCA_026167885.1 Bergia puertoricense
ACACCATTGGATGTTTGAACAATAGCAGTTACAATAACAGACACATTTTAACAATACGCTATTGTATGTTTGTCTACCAATGGTTAGGTTTAGTGGTAAGGTTGGGGCTGTTTATATTGTCTCTTTATCCAATAACATCTTTCGTCCTCAGAGTAGAAGGTGACTCAGAAATGAGGTAGTAAATGGATGGATGGATGGATGGATGGGTAGATGGATTGATGGATAGTTGGATGGATGGATGGATGGATGGATTGATTTATTGATGGATGGATGGATGGATGGATGGATAGACGGATGGGTAAAAGGATGGTTAGACTGATTGATGGAGTATAACGTCGTGTGTAAGCGAAATATGTATCAAACGAGCTTGTTTGTATCGTATTTGGAGTTAAATTTACTTATCCCCGCTGAGTAGTTATAAATTGTTATTAAATGAATACAGAAATAACTCAGCGACTGATCAGCCAAGAAGTTCCTCCTTTCCGTCCAAAGTTGAATGTCGCCATCGCTTCCGATCTACCTGGTCTAAAAGTGCTGACCGAGAGATGTTGGGACGAATTTCCGGAAGCTAGACCCGACTTCAGCGAAGTGAAGAAACATGTGCGCAAACTCAGTAACGGAAGGTAAGCAGTTTGTTGTAATCTGGTTTTCTTCTTATAATTATATAAAGGAAAATTGATCCAGGGCTTAGTGGCCAATGTACGTATTAAAAGTTGCAAAGATCATAGTATTCGCTAAGCGTTGGACTGACAAATTAAATGTAACTATTTATTATTTAAACTACAGTGTTTTACAGGGATTTCTGCCACTGACAAATTTTGTGTCTAACCACACGTAAAAATGATATTACGTGTGTAAATACGATAATTCAGCCAATCAGTGATTTACTTGTATTACTATGACAATACCCGCCTTTGCAATCGGCAGCCGTCGTTTTGCACCATTTCACGTTCCATGTTTTTCTTTGATAGTTTTATTGGCTTCATTCAACATTGGTTTCTTACACGATCAGATGAGTTACTTTATCTTTTAAACTCTTATTGAATTTTCCCCACTCCAGACACATCAACATAATGGACAACATGGTCAACATGTTAGAGAAATATGCCAACAACTTGGAACATCTCGTTGAAGAAAGAACTGGTCAGCTGGCCGAGGAGAAGCGAAAGACAGTCAACTTGCTACACAGAATGCTACCACCGTAAGCTATTTGGATGACATATATTAGTGTAATATAGTAACAAACCGTAGAAAGTGGATGGAAATTACTGATGATAGAATTTGACATGAAAACTTATATTAATTACGCTGTTGTTCAGCAGATTGAATCTTTCAAAGCCCTCTCTCAAGACTGTAAACTTAATATTTCCAAAAAAATTAGTGAGTAAGTGTTCGGTGATGAACTCATTCTCGAACGGGTTTGAAGCTACGGCGCATGCACAGGAGTTTTCAAGCCTTGTCGGGGAGGGTTAGACAGTAGGAGGGAGGGAAGGGAGGGTGTAGACCGTACAGATTGTTCAGAAGAAGAAGATGACCGTCAAGCATTACGCAGGATGATACTATCACAAGCTCTTTGGGTGTCGAAATGTAACACAGTAACAAAGCAATGGAAGGTGGAGGGAATGGTAGTTGGGGGTAGGGATGGAGAATAAGAGGAGAGGGGGGAGAGAGAGTGGAGAAGATTCTTATAAATTGAGGATGTTGTCACTGTAAGCCTTTTGGATGATATAGTGTAATACAGTAGCAAACTAATAGAAGGTGGAACGAATGGCGGATAGGGGAAGGAAAGAGAAAGATTTGATAAGGAGAAAAGACAGCTTGTTTTAACAACTTAAATATTGTTACACAGGATGTTACGTTAGTCATTTTGTTGCTTTATTGAAATATAGTCTTAACAAAACTTTAGGATGTGGATAAATCAGGGGGAAGGACAAGAGGAAAGGAAGAAGTTGGCCAAAGTGAAGAGAAACTTGGGTGGATTAACTTCAATGCATTATCCATTACCAATCACAGTCCTCAATTCTTTACCAATAGCGCATCTACTCTTAATCTGAACGATGGGTAATATCTTAGAAAATGGACCGCGGAGAGTAGCTGGGAGGGGGTGCGCCACTTTTAGCTTATATTTTCTAAGAAATATCGAGAGAGTTTTCGTCTGTGTGGCCTTACTTGGACATCATTAAAATGAACTTTGCTCTTTCGTGTATTACTGCAGAAGAAGTTAATTTAAAAGTACCCATACGCTGTGAAACGAACGCAAAGTAGCACTATTGGCATGACAGCCAGATGTTTATACCCCGTTCTAATCTTTTTAACTGGGTTTTGGTATTAGGAATATCAAACCGGCTTTCCTGTTTGCAATTTGTATAAAAACACAAGTTGCTACGTTTCTACATAATTTGAAGACGCATTTCTAGCGATTTCAAATACAGAAGTCTTGAAAATTGCCTCGAAGGAGTATGCCTCCCTTACTCCCAGAAGGCTGAGTTTTCTTTGCTCACTCAGTCCCCTCAAAGCTGCTCCGTGGCCCCTGTAGAGCAACTAACAATTGAAATGTATTTAAACGTCCAGTTCAGCTAAATAGAAATTATTATTGCTTTTCTTTAGAACGGTTGCACGTGACCTCATCCTTGGCAAGCGAATAGAAGCTGAGAAATTTGAGTCTGTTTCGATATTCTTCAGTGATATTGTTGGGTTCACAGCATTATCGTCAGAAAGCACTCCCTTTCAGGTATACCTGTTAGTTGTATTATTACAAGAATGAGTTAAACACTGGCGATTCACTGTCATCTTCGAATGTGTAACCTTACAAACAGCGTCAGTTGGCTTTACATTTTATAGGGCGAAAATAAATCAGATATAACACGTTTATTTCCAGTAATCTATTATTATCTATTTACGTCACTGAGTGAACACTTAATACAAATATTAAATGTCTGACAGACATTTTTCTTCACTAAGGTTGTGGATTTACTAAACGACTTGTATACTCTCTTCGATGGCATCATAAACAATTATGACGTATATAAGGTATGACGGTATGTGCTCAGGTTAATGATGTGCTATTTGCCTTTTTACCCAAATTAGATAACCGGGGCATAGTTTAGAGCATTATAACAGCAACAATCGAGAGAGAGAGGCCAGGACCATGTGAAGTTGATATCAAAAATTGACATAAATCGGTACTGCTAAAACTGCAAAGTAGTGTTTAAGAGTTTGAAAACTCGGTTAAAGTTGGAAGCCTGGATATTTAAGTGAGGCAACGGAGAACTCTCAAAGGCGTGTGTGCCCATGTCTAATTTAATATTTTAAAGGAGATTTTTGTCATATGTGTGGAAAACTGCGTAAGGATCTGTTATGTTTATCCATGAGCCCCAGAGTTCAACATTACTTATTGTTTGCATAATCCAGACACGACTAGTTCACATTCTCTCTTAAGCTTTTATCTTTTAATTCTTTTTATTTAAGGGCGATTTTTAGCTACAGCAGATTCTGTTGTGTTGTCCCTTGCAGTGATATTTAAAATTCATATTAATGTTTTCGCTTATCAAGGTAAAAGCTAGTAAATAAATAACCCAAAACTTAAAAATAAACCTGGCCTTGAATTTCGAAATAGTTGACTCTGTCATTTATGACTGATGTCTGCCTTTGTATATGGAGAAAGGGTATATAACCACAGGCCCAATTTCCTTTTCCCCTGGCTAAAAGCATCGCATGATTGGTTTTATATAGTTGCAATTGTGTTCCAATGCAGGTCGAAACAATTGGAGATGCCTACATGGTAGTGTCGGGTCTTCCAATACGAAATGGCCTTCGACATGCGGGAGAGATTGCTAGTATGTCACTGCACATGCGTAGAGAAATTTACAACTTTACAATTCGTCACAAACCGGGACAACAGCTGAAGCTCCGGATAGGTATTCACAGCGGTAAGAAAAACTGTTGGTTTAAAAAAAAACCTCGACATGCAAAACGTGATGACTGTACAAAAAAAGGATGCGATAACTGGTTGGTTTGGTTCTTATTACTCCAGTATACTTTCTATAAACATTTGTAGGATAAAAAAGTACCAGGAACCTGGAGATGATACGCGCTGAACTAATCGTTTATCGGAGGGATAAAAAACTACATAAATATTATTTTTAACATTTATATTGCGAATTTTCCATGTGATATGGATAATAATTGCAATAAGCAGGTTAAGGGTGAAATTATAATATTTTGGCTTCCCGTACCTAAATTTAAATAACATTTTAAATTTAAAACTGACACAACTATTCACTAGCAGAATGCTTTTTAAAAAAGTATATTCAAAGTCTTTTAATACTGACTAGAAACATTCTCAGGCTGGCGTATTTCCACAAGCAGCCCACTGAAGTCAGGGTAAAAGAGCGGGCTTATAGAAAGGTGTTCGTGCTAACTACAGAGGAGTCTTTACGGTGTCCTTGATAAAGCGGAGGGATCTCCAATTGAAGAGAAGACTGAATGGTGTAATGAAAAGGCGTCCTTGTAACAGACGAATCACTATAACGTTACAGAACGGTTATTGTTTTGTGGAGAATAATGCACGGGGTTGAGGAAGGTATCTTTGTTGAAGAGGGATTATTGTGGTGTTACGAAAGATTATACTTTTGACTTTTGTTGGGGAGTCTGCACAGTGTTATAGAAAGGTGTCCGTGTTATTTTAAGTTGCCAGATTAATTTGACTGCATTGGTCATACAAATGTTAATTGATTTACATGATCCTGTGATGGAGCAAGTGATTAATACAATCGTTTGTTTAGGTCCCGTGGTGTCTGGAGTTGTTGGTCTAAAGATGCCTCGTTATTGTTTGTTTGGCGACACTGTCAACACAGCTTCTCGAATGGAATCAAATGGAGAAGGTGAGATCTGAACTAATTCAGTCAAGATATCTGGGTTTCTTAAACCTAAATGATCAAAAACAACATAAAGGTTTTGAGATAATAAATCTCTCCAGGAATTTGAGGAAAATCTGTAATGCAAACTTTCTGGTATTGGGTCGAAAGAGTAACAGCTAAAGCCGATCATGAAAATTATTCGGCTATTTCCATTTCGTAAACCGGGTCGATGTTCTTTGTAAGAGTAAATGTCATTTGTAACATATAAACAGTAAAAATTGACGAATTCAAATGGCAGCAGTTGAATAGTTGGTGTGGTGGTAGTGCATAAGCCTAGCTTGCTAGTGGTCCTAAGGTCAATACTTGTTAAATACTTTTATCTTCGTCCTACGTAGCCTCTTTTGTCGTTTTTGGTTTTGGAGGGCTGAGTGGAAGGCAACACGATGACGATGTAATGACTCATGTTTGTATTATTCATTACACAAGTGTTTGGCAAGTTCATTAGTCATTGGTCATGATCAAAACTTTGACTTTTCCATGCAACGACGATGTACGTTCAACACTCTGACAAGTTACTGCTTGTTTCACTTTTTGAAGTATAAAAACTGAATTATCAACTAAATACCTTATTACATATAAGTTAATTATTTTACTTAGCAGAGAATGTAATAAAAATGCAATTGGTTTATTTTTGGTCCCCTTTACAACCTTTCTTAAACTATACGAGTGCTGAGGGTGCACAAGAAATTTAAAGGATGGCTGTTCTCCTTCAAAAAATTAAGAAATTTGCTACACAGTAATCTCTTTTATGTTTAAGAGTAGCAATAGTAGCTTTCAAAAGAGCCACGCTGTAATTGTCCCAGGGATAGATAATCTAGAGAGCATTCTTCTGAATGTTTTCTAATCGATGTGATAAGTATTCTGGCATGTTTTACCATTCTTGGACTGCGTATTCCAATATTGATCTACTGGTCGACTTGCATTGTACCATAAGATTTGGCCAGTTGCATTCAACTGGATATTTTTTAACACAAAGTTGAGAAATGTTGTTTATAAATACAGACTCTACAGTGTTCTTCGTATAAACTACTGCTCAAATGTCAAGTGTTTCAATTTTTGTTTGTTATTGTAACTGTTTCAGCCCTCCGAATCCACATTAGTCCTGCTACTAAGGGGATCCTGGAGCAGCTTGGGGGTTACAATGTGGTTGAGAGAGGAGAAGTCTTTCTAAAGGTACATCAGCACGATTCAGCAGTGTAGGATTACTTAACGCGATAATGTCAAAGTCCTATCGGTGTTATGCCGGAGGGAGAGGAGAAACGGGGCAGATGTGTGGCATTTAAATATTCTTTGCAGTATTTCCTTCCAAAATCATTACCCTAGTCTTGTAAATTTAAATAACTTTGGGCTGACAGGAGAAAGCAAATATTTCACATCTACCCCGCCTCGCTTCCCATCCTTCGGCTTAGCATTGTATAGATGCATAGTATGGTCACCTGACCATCGACACCTTACCGTCGAAAGAACTGGCTTTGTATAACTTAAAATGCTAGTTTAACGGAATATCCATTAGATAGATATCCAATAGGATAGATATAGACGTAGATATTCCCCTACTGCTCCTGAAGAAGACCGATATGGTCGAAATGTTAAGTGAATAAGCCAGAAAAGTTGCCGTTGGAGTTGGAGTTGGACTCTTGACCCTCACAGTTAAGCCTTTTAGAAACAAATAAAGATAGACAGACAAGCCGACGGACAGACAGACAAACAAACAGACACATACATACATACTTACACAGATACATATAGATACATAGGATGGATGTAATATATATATACCTATATATATATATATACATAGCTAGAAAAAACACCTGATGGAAAGGAGACAGATAGACAGATATCGACGACGACACCGTTCTACTTGTCTTGCTTTAATTTGTGAGTGTCAAGTCAATAACCTTACAAGCCTAGCTATGCTAGAGATCTATATACGTTTATTAACTATAAAAAAAAGAATTATTTGTAATTTTAAATAAACTTTCACTTTTCTGCTCTTTGTCGTTCTTTAAATGCAGGGCAAAGGCACATGGATTACGTTCTGGCTAGAAGGAACAGTGAACGAACTTAGAACGAAAGCATTTGAAAGAACTGTTGAAAAAAGTCCACAAGTGAACAACAAACACAAGGAAAATGGCTGGAAAATTGTTAAACGACTGTTGCACAAAATTCCGCAGCTGCAGGAAGCTGGGGTGAAAAAAAATGGCTCTCTACCACCACTTAAGACTTCGCAAGCAAACTGTAAACAGACTCCGCCTTCACACTTACCCCCAATCGCTAGCTAGGTGCGTATGCAGTGCAGTAACAAGTACCAAGGGGATAAAACACTGCTTACTGTCAACGTCTCCGAGTAACTTGAATACAATGAAATATCCTCACAAGGTAGAAAACACATCTCAAGCCGTTTGCCACTAAGATTTTGACCAGCAATTAAGTGCCAGAGTTGTGAGTAGCATGCACGGCTGAACGTCATAATTGGTTAACGAGGAAGTTCAAGAATTATTCCAGTCAAAGGCTGATTGACACAATGAAATAAAGGCACTGTTCATACACGTTCCAGCGCCGAGATGATAGAAAAAGTGCAGAGATATCGATGGTTTTTAAATTATCTTAACCTAGCCACTGAAAACAGTCCATTAAAAACAATAGTGGATTCATCAGTAAATGTTTTATCCTTAGATCTGGATACTGTGAGTAGCTTACGTGCTAGAACGAGGAACATGGCAGATTCTCACAGTTACTATATTTATCTTGAAGGGTGATGCAGTGCTAATGATATAGCTTCTAGATCGACAAATGAGCTAAGAGTTTCAATTTGTTGAGAAAAGAGGAGTACATAAGAGTGTTTCGGAAATTAGCTATTTTAGTTTTCCTTTGAAGGACGAAAATTGTTCTTCAGTCTGCGTTTTTGCAGTCAGGCTTTTAGGTTTTCATGGTAATTATTTATTAAGATCTTACAAGTTAGTAACAGTCATCCCAAAATGCTTGCACGGTTGTTTGTGTATATATTGTTTTGCCTTGTGTTAGGGTGAAATATATTTTTGTATTAGCCAGAATAAAGCCTATATCTATTTAGTAAACTAAGGATGTACAGATACATATATAAACATATTTATACTCGTTAGCTTCGTGTGGAAGTAGCCAAGTTCAGTTGTTGTCAAAATAAAATATATAAATTAGAAACGCAATCATTATTTACTTTCATTGATGCAGGGGAACATTATTTGCTTTTGTTACGACTTGTCTGTGTAACTCAGACATGTCTAAACCAGTGGCTACACACTTCAATCTCCCAGCCCACTCTCATGAACACATGATAGTTTGCGGAATCAACTTACACATAGGATGTAAGAAAAGAAAAAAAGAAAAGAAAGAACAAAGACTCATTTTCAAACTTGGAACCGTAGCTCCCAATGGAAATAATGAACATGGTTTCAAACATTTTTTTAACCAACTACATGTAGATGTTCCAAATTTCAACATATGGCGTACAAGTCGACTTTTTTTTCAATCCGTTTAAATTAATGCCCTACTTTTTCAACAATTATCCCTCAGTCTACTCTAACGAAGGGAAAACGCTCAAAACTCACAGTCTTATGGCCAACCTTGCGGCGAAAGACACTGATACCATTTCAACCCTCGTTTAGCAAAGCACGTATTCAGCTTACTCGCCCACAAACGAGGGTTTTCTTTTCAAAACTAGGTCTTACTTACTTAGCCTCGCTTTCAGAGGAAGCGGGGACCAGGGAACCCCGAGATTATGTTTTAAATACTGCAAGACTTTTGTACTTTGTAAAACTCCAGTTATACTTGACAATAAAATGCAACGGAACGTCTTCATGTCATAATGTTAAATAGCTGCGGCTTCTTGTATTTTTTAATTTACCCGTCAAACTAAACTCTTCACACGACAAGCTGACTCTTTATTGATATCTATTTTCTTTCTATTTACAATTGTGTTGGGATTCAGCATATAATCTTATTACAATATAATGCTTTTTTATTTACAATCATGTATCCTCTCCTGTACTTTATACTCAACTTTAACAGTTGCATTATGGATAAGTTATCTGTTTTGTTAAGAAATTTACGTTAGGATTAAAAAAAGATTTTATAAGCTTTTGTCGTTAATATTTTAGACAATCCTGAAAATCTTTTTATTTGCGATAAGAATTGAACAAGGGCATTATAGTAAACTTGAAACACAAGTTCAATGTTAATACTAAGTTTGCGATGTCAAAAAGACTCTGTTTGATTCCATGATATGTACTTACCAGGAATGTACGTGTTAAGTCAAATATATGATCATAAAAAAAATTAAGAACTGCAAATCAACAAAAGGCATTGTTGAAATCACAAACCATCAAAGAAATTGTATAGGTTTCTTGTCTTACTGATTGTACACTGAACTATGTTTGTTAATTAAAACATTTTTTGGTTACGGAAAACACGAAAGCTGCAATTATGAATTTACAGCTGCTTATTGAAACTGTATTTGTCCATTCGCTGATGGTGTTTAGGTGTTGATTTCTTACGGCAACAGAGACGTGGGCATATCCCGAACGTTTCAGACATGTAAGCAAGAAATGCATATGCACTCCGTTAGAACTGATTATTTTAACCTTTCATAACTGATGCTTTGTTTATGTTTTTTCTTAAATATTACAGTTAACGGATGAAAAGTCAGTACGCAGTCAGTGAATGAGCTAACATGCAAGTCTTTTGACTGTTCCTATAGAAAACAAGTTGAACAACTTCGATCTCGAAAGAGTTGGAAGGAAGCATTTCACTGGACAATTCTTTATCGCCGTGGGTCACTGACACACAACTTGAAACGTCACGCTTGCAATTTTTAAAATTGTAGCAGCAAAACCTCAAGTGAAGAAGTTTTAAAGCAAAAAAAAAGGCGTTTATCGCATTGTATGTATATTAACAAAATACATCGTTAGACGTTCGGAAACGCATGTGTTTTGTAAAGACGGGTTCACTGCTATTTGTATATAAAACTTTTGTTTATTCGGTTTTATGCTCAACACTTATCAAGAACAAGAACCGAACGTTACTTAAACATTCTGGGATATTTTCACATTTTGAAACAAGAAAAGAGCAAGAGAATTTTACAACCAAACGATGCCCAAGAGCAACCTGCGAGTGGAACAGTCTTTATTTGACCATAAAAGATTCTTGCTCAAGCCATCGAACATACAATGCGACTACGAATTAAACCATGAGTATATTTTAGAAAAATATATTGTTCAACAGTAAATAGGACAAACGGACTCGCATGCAACTGGCTCAAATCGCAGTCGTGTCAATGATTTGCGGTTAGAGCTTTGTCGAGAGAGCTTTGTCTTCGACAAAGAAAGATATTACACAATAAATGTTATGTCCTTCAGTAGACACACATTCCATCACCATTTTAATGTGCTCACGGCTTTTTTGGAGTTGCACTATCATATTCATGAAAATTTTGAATTTATGAGTCCGCGATCAAAAGAACAACTTGACAAAACTAGAATTAAAGTGATTAGGAACTTCGCTTCCTGCGCTGAGTAGTTTAAACTCGGTTTAAGCGAACTAGGACTTGATGGCTGTCAAAAACATCACTTCGTCCCAACGCAAACGGAGTGCTTGCAAGGAAAGTTCATTATGTTCTCCATAGATTTAAAATAAACATTTATAATAAATATCCATCGCGTTGCGTCACGTATGATCGGATAGTCTTCAACTAGACACGCGCATGTGTAGTAGAATTCCACGAATCGTCTTCAATCCTCTGCCATCGTTTTAGCACTGGCGAACCAGTAGAAGGTGCAGTTTTGAAATTGCGTCGTAAGCCGCTCGGCGAGAGTCTATGAAGTGAGGTATTAGACCCAAAGGAGAATCCAGGGAGATTAAGGAGAGGAGAACCCGAGTTCGGGCGGCCACTGGCCTGGTTTGGCGAGCGGGGTGATCTGTGACGATGGGAAGGTACTTCCCCTTGGCAGTTTTTCAACCAGTAAGTATTAACGTTCCCCTTTCCCTGTAAGCAAAAATGAAGCACAATAAGAAAGTAGGTCTCCAATAAGGGCGTAGCTTGGGTAGGCGTCCTGGGTTCCCATAACTTACCCTTTTGAAGCGCAAAAGAAAAAGCCTTAACCTGAGTATTCGAACTTCCCCCTTTTGTTCTTCATCCCCCTTCTCTCCCTCCCC
>JANSTQ010157526.1:0-11110 GCA_026167885.1 Bergia puertoricense
CGCTGTTCAACTCGTTTTGCAGCAATGTTGCGAGACGAGTTGCACGTTTTTGTTGCTCGTATTACCGTAGCTTAAGTCAAATTTTTTATCGACATGCACTGTTCCTAACAGTTTTCAGTTGGCATCAGTTGGTGAATGGTAGCGTTTTCTTGCAGGTAAATAAAATTGTATTGAGTGCAAGTTAAATAAAAAGTGTAGATTCTGCACCGAATGAATATAAAGAATCATTTACTGTGTGTTGACTTGCTTTTGTGTAAATTGTTTCTTTTGTCAATATCATCCGCTAATTGATTTTTGAAAAAGTAATTATATTCTTTCTTGAAATGCAATCCAAGATTAAGCCTTGAAATTACATTTGTTATCTGGCAAATCAAGCAAAAGTTTGACGAACTTATCTACACGTTTTGGTCATTAGATTCAGCTGTTATTATCAAGCATCCTAAATCCAGAAATCACCTATAGCGGTATTTCAAATGACAATGCCGCTGGTTCGATTTTTCTTCAGCTTTTGATGCGATAAATTGAACTCGTAAAGAGATACGGCATCAATCACAGCTTTGCAGTGTTCAAAGCTTATTATTTGGCTGAAGTTTCTTTTTTGTAGCCGACAGGCTACTGCAGATTTGTATAAAATGATTGCGAAACTCGGTACAGGTGGAAGCATTTTGTTGCTTAGAAAAGTGCGGTAGTCACATCATTTTGTAAGTACTCGTGTAGAACTGAACAAGCATATTTCGAAATGGAACCTGTAGGCCAATACAAACACAGCCATGCAGAACTAAAAATCCTAACACAAAAATTAAATCGTAGGGAAAAAAACTGTTTTGTGCTTGCTAAACAATGTAAACACAGGGAAAAGGAGGAATTATGTTCTTGTTCATGTTTTCAGCTTTCATAGTCGAAACTCGTAATTTTTTATCTGTGTCAGTGTGTCGATATTTCGACAAAACAGGTACGTTTCTTTCTCTCTCTCTACAGGCTCTTCTAAGAAGAAAGTTTCTGAAATAACTTCCAAATCGATCTAGTTCAAACTTTCTGAGGATAAATTGTGTACTGTATCCACAAAAGTGGTAATCTGAATAAATCTGAATGCGATTCGTGTTTTCCCAGCATTTCGCGCGAGTATTGCGTGCAATTTGCGTGTTAGAACCCAGGTTCCACACGATTAAAAACCGGTACGAGCCACCTTAAACACCCGGATCGGGTCTGGCATCCTTTGCGCGTGTCTTTAGTTTCATATAGTTGAAAACGTTCGGTAGATAGAGACTATCCTGTCAGCAGCCTTTTTTCATTCGCTCGACAAACGTGAAAGATATGCTCTGCCGAAATCGTGTAGCTTTTCTATGGAGCGTGTCTAATATGGGATTGTGTGAGAGTTCATGCCATATGTAGTTAAACAGATTTTAAATTGGTTTCACGGAGTAGTGGGCTCGTAAAATGTCAGCAATTATACTTATTGGTAAAAAAATGTTTGATAAGTTCTGTTTTTGCCAAGATTCTGCCAGAAAGCAAAAGACGATTTTGGAAGTCTTGGTCTAGAGGGCAAAAGACATTTTTTCTTTAGCAGGTGTCAAAACTTTGAAAATGAAATAAACTGTTACCATACAGCAGGGGCGCAGCCAGAAGCTGTCAGAAAGGTGGAGTTTTTGGTGATCTGATTTCGAACATCTCCAAAAAGTTGCGTCAAGTTTGGGAAGGCTTTCTGTTCCTTGCACCCTGTATTTTAACCCGCAGTTATAAACGCACGGGAAATAATTGAAAAACTTTTGGGGCCACACCTTAGATTCACTAGATTAGCAATCAAAGTTAGCTGAAGTATAGAATATCGTAGTTGGGGCCATTTACTCTCGCACATACATAATTCCACGTATTTCCAGGAGGAGGAGTCTCGTCAGTTCGACTGACACATTTTCCAGAACTGTCTTGTTCATATGCGTTTCAAACATTCTACAATTGCTTCATTTATATGCAAACCACACATTTCAAATTGTTTCATGCGTCTGTATGATGCACATTCCACAGTTGCTAGTGGAGGGTATTTCTACTTACTACTTATCGTGTTATCCTTTCGTTGCATCCTGAGGTATTTTTTGTTTTCGAAGTTATTTTTTCCATATTAAAGTAGTGTTTTGCTATATCTATGAAAATATGAAGTTTACCCCTTTAATGTTTACTTCAAAAGCTGTTGAAGCTGAAGCTGGATCAGAAGGAGAGGGCGAGGAGGAGGGGGAGGAGGGGGAGGAGGATGACAATGAGGACGTGACGTATGAGGCTGACGCCCTTCAAGATCAACGTATCCTGGATGTGGACGATACTGACGATGTGATGTTCGAGCAAAGACCAAGTTTTGTGAGTGTTTCGTTGGGATAGTAATGTGTTTGTGTATTTTACTATGTATATGTCGGCTACCCGCAGTGATATTTGCATTTTATCTGGCTTTTCGGCCAAGGCCTCCAGTTTTGTGTTTGGTCCATGGTTTAGTTCTGTCTGTCTATGTTTCTATCTTTGTTTGTCCCTGTCTGTGTAAGACTGAGTCTTTTTTTTTAAATGTATGAAAAAGATCTAATATTTGGCTCGATGTGAGACAGACTTGTGATTAACTTACATATATTACAAATATAACAAGTGTTTTTTTGCTTAGACCTGATTAACGGCTCGGATCTGTTCAATTCGTAGCGCGTAATTCCCGCTTAAGTTAGTGTCTCGGCCCATGTTTATTTAACCCTTTCAGCCGCCCCTATGACTCAGTTGAACACACCCAAAATGTCAGCCAAATCAGTATATAAGAATTCAAACCCAGTAGTGGGTTAAAAGCGTTCTTTCATGGTTCAATAATTTGATTTTCTCTTTTTCATATTGTTTATCCAGAGTGTTTTAAAACATTACATCACATCCACCAAAAAAGACCTTTCATTTATCACTCCTGCCAAATTTCGATGCATTTTAAACCAGTTTATTACTTTATGTTTCAGCACGTAACATAAACCAAAACGATCCGTAACAGAACCAATAACTACAATCCAATTTAATCGCTGCCGAAAGCAGGCCATCTGTATTATTTGCTGTCGAGGAACTAAGACTGGTATCTGAACTGCATATGTACGTTTTCGAACATGTCGCCTGCAATGTTGAAATCTGCACAACGAAATGTTTCTGATGAAAGTTCTCAAGTTACTTCCGTTGACTGTAAGGGACCTGGAAATCCAAGAAAATGCCCAATGCTATGGGTATAAAGACACGGTCGTATGTGCACAAAACCATGTAAGGAAGTATATCAAAACTGTTGGAGCACATTTCGTCCAACCAAGCTCCTTCTTTTTTTATCATGCTGACGTCATAAATAGCGTCATATAGCGTTGACTCTGAATAAAAATTATAGTGGACCATTCTACGCCAAATTATTAATCGACAAAACTATGTTTTGGGATTTTTGACTTATGTCCAACTGATGCAAGATACTGGTGTCACCAAAGGGTTCATTTGGCAGTTTCTTGTAGATTGAAGCCCTTTAAACCAAAAAGCTCAACATTCTTTCACTTTTTCTAAAAAAGTTCTTGATAAAAAAATGTTTGGTTTAGATTTGATAAATCGTTCTTAAACAATTTCCTTTTAAAGAAATAGGATATGAAACTGCAATCCAATCATTACGATCATCAGTGCTTGTTTTTCCTGCAAATGGCGTAAGCGCCCATAACGATAGAACTCAACAATGACAACAATATACCGTTTTCAGGTCCTTTAACCCTTTCAACCCAGGCCAAATTATCAACATCTATCTTCATTCCAAAACAGGTTATCTTGTTAGCTGTTCAAAAACAGCAATTTTTCAAAGATGAATTACATATTTCTTTCAACTTCTCTAAAGACAATGTATGAAGACAAGCGAATAGAATGTTGCAACACATCAAATATTGTGTTTGTGGCTGAATCGATTAAAGATACACAACGATATGTGCGCTATATACCAATAGACGTCAACGGTGTGACTAGAACATCTTTTTTAATTAATGTCATTTCTAGAGAAGGGAAAAGATCAAGTTGGCCAATCCTGTAGTCAGTTTGAGGGAGGAACTGGAAATGATGCAAGCCGATGGTTGGTCAGTTCAACAAGATCCCAAAAAATTGGCCTACCGAGTGAAACAGAGAGTTAAGCAAGAGTTGAGTCGCAAAGAACTAATGCCTGAGATCGAGGCTAGTGCTGTTAGGGATGTGTGGCGAATACCCAACGTGCAAGACCGCTGGCGCTTGTATCGCAGATGGGTTCGCAACCTGACACTGAAGTTCAAGCAGACGATTGCAAGCCACAAGATAGAGTATGAGTGGGGAGCGCGGAAGTTGAAGGACCTCAGAAACAAGGAAGACCGTGAAATACTGGAAGGAGCAGATGTTATAGGGATGACTACAACTGGTATCTATGTTATATTTATTAAACAATTACAACACGAGCTAGCGTTTTTGTGAGTACATAAACACAGGGGAAGCCAAGCTGACTTTCACTCACAAAAAACAGTAGGATGTGTTATAAATATATATAATTTCAACTAACTCACATCAAACTATAAATAGAAAATAAACTGTGGTGCATATGTAGCACTTATTTAAGCCATATATACAATATTATTGTATATATGGCTTAAATTGCTGCCATTTACAGTTTTTCTTTTCGAGAAGTGTGTGGGTTCTTTTAAGTTCCCCGATAGAACGTCAAGAGACTAGACCAACGGCTTAACGTCCCTGTCCACGGACAGTGTGGCGAAAGAAGGTCGCCCAAAGTTCAACCCTCGACCAGGCCGGGGATTGAACCCGGGATCTCCTGGTTAGTGGCAGTAAGAGATCTCACCGACTGCACTAACCTCATACATACGCACAGACGTCAAATAATTGTCATTCGCGCATGCAAAAATGCATCGATGCGTATTTTTGTAAATGAGCGATTACAAAAAGGTAAGAAAACCAATTAGATTATGAAATTTGCAATAGAACACGATAAACTTGTAGTAACACATAATATCACATGGCAACGCGAAGACATGAATTTTATTTTTAAGTGTTAAAAACGATACTGCCATAAGAAGGCAATTTCGATTTTTTTTCACAAACGTCGTCACACCTCGTGTAATAATAATATTTTAACAGGAAAGCTCCACTTACTAGAGGTGATTTTTAGGGAGGTCCTGTGTTTAAAATAGAATAAATGAATAAATAAATAAGTAAAAATATAGTTATTAAAAAATCTAAAAAGTGTAAGAATCTAAGATTTAGTTAATGTAAAATCTCAATTTAAAATTATTAAGATTACTGATGGATCTAAAATCAGGGTCCAACGAGTTCCAGTCCTTGAAGGCGCTGTAAACAACCTTTGTTTTCCCCAGCTAGTTCTTGCTGAGGGGAGGCGTAGTTCATCTCTACCACGAGTCATATAATTATGGACGTCGCTGTTCCTGGTTATATTAAAATCATAGTCAATCAAACCATTCAGACATTTAAAAACTGCAATGCAGCGGTGATGTTTTCGCAGAAGAAAAAGGGGTTTCCAGCTTAGTTGATCCAGGGCTTTTGAGGCTGACAAATTGAAGCGCGGCAAATCAAGTATGACCCTAGCTGTATTATTCTGCAATACCTGTAGGTGGTCCATAAGCACAGCGTTATTCTTGTCTCCCGAAATAATACTGGCATAGTCAAAGAGGGGTAGAACAAGACTGTTGAATAAAGTGATCCTTGCGTTGAGGGGGTAGCAAGTGTTGTACTCTCCTTATGAGTCCGATGCGTTGATTTACTTTTTTGCTTAAGGCACTGATATGGTCGGACCACAAGAGAGTTTGATTAATTGTAACGCCCAGGTATTTGAAAGAATCTTGGCTCTCCAGGGAGTGAATACCACAGATTGAAACTTGCTTAATTTGCGGGAACTTCCGTATAGAACAAACTTGCACTTTGAGACATTAAGTGTAAGGAGATTGTGATTGAACCATTGGCAAAGGTTTTGAAGATCAGAGTTCAATCTGTCTTGAAGATCGTTTGCACAGTTTGAAGAGTAGTAGATTACAGTATCATCCGCGTAGAGGGACATTTCACAGTGACTAACATGAAGTGGTAAGTCGTTGATTTAAATAAGAAAGAGGAGAGGGTCGAGAACGCTTCCTTGTGGGACTCAACTCAGTGTCTACTATTGACTTTAAAATTGTTTACATTTTGACTATTTAGTATAAGTCCAAGTTTCAAATAAACAGAATACGTAGAGAGAAAGACAGTGGTACAGTTGTTGAAACTGATTTGAGCATGATATACCGAATACTAGCTTTTTGAGTAACTGAGGGTTTTAAAAATTCAAACTCTTTACTCATTTTCCAGAAACTCTAAGATTTCACAAACAAGTTTTCAGTGGCGTTCTTTTGATTGGTAAATCTTTCAGCCCCAGCCAGTTTATCAACATGTATCTTCTCCTTACAACATCAATACAAAATAAGTTGTTTGGTTGTGAGAATAAAGGAACTGATTCCACGCAACAAACTCTAATATGAAAAGCGAAATTCTCCTAAACTATTAAAAAGGAAAACGTGGTTATAGTTTAGGAGAATACAAAGTCGTGTTTGGGGCTGAAAGGCTTAAAAGGGCTGTTTCACGTGTTTGCGTAAGCTCAATGTTTATTGACAAGAAAACTTAGTTATAAGCAAAAATGTCTATAAACAGGCATTGTTTAGAAACCAATCTAAGTTTTGGTACAAAAAAATCATATGGATGGCCTGTTTTCGGCTGGATTGCAGTTATTTGTTCTGTTAACATGGTTCGTGTTACCAGTGAGGTTCCGGGCCAGAACACGAAGTAATAAATTGGTTTAAAGTGCATGATCAAAGGTGGTTTTGATGGATTAAGATGTTTGTTTTAAAGTTCCTTCGACAAATAACATAAAAGTTTATCTTGTGAAAGGAGAAACTTCAAAAGTCCAACCAAGAAAGAGCCCTTTAATAAAGTTCAATTTTTCGTTGCTTATGCTTATAAGGCAAAATGTAAACAAAAAGATTCTCCTATTCAGTCGTGCCTCTCCTTTCAACATACCACAGGTGCAGCAAAGTTTCGTACCCTCCTGCAGCGAATCCAACCTCGGATTACTGTGGTGGAGGAAGCCGCTGAAGTACTGGAGTCGCACATCGTGACGTCACTTACACCTGGCTGTCAACACTTGATTCTGATTGGTGATCACCAGCAGCTTCGACCCAACCCCACGGTGTACAAACTGGCGAAAGACTACAAATTGGATGTGTCACTATTTGAACGAATGGTCAGTAACGGTAAGTCTGCCGGTAGTATGAGCAACAATTTTCTTGAAATTGTGTAATCTGGAGCACTGCAGATTGAAAGGTGTTGTTGGGCATTTGCCACTCATTGAGCAACTTCTCACGCTACAAAATTTGTTTCAAGTTCTTTACTTCCACAACTTGCAACAGAAAAATCTGTTGTGTGAAAAATGTTTCGGTGGGTGGTAATACGCGCAACAGCACATTTCAACTTGCGATGCAACAAGTTGTTTGAAAAGTTGCAGGAAAACTACACCTTTAGGATACATAAAAATATTAGTTTATCATCCCGCTCGCATCGAAACTCCATTGCCACGTCATTTTTGTTTGCTATCTAAAAATCAAGGGCAATCGGTGTAATTCTCGTTCTCGTTATTATTACCGGTATTCAGATGAAAAGCATTGATAAAGGAATTATTTTAATTTTATTTATTTATTTATTTTTTTTTGGGGGGGGGGGTTCTCACAGGTTAAATATTTAATTCCTAATATGCATTTGAGACTTTTTAAGTAGGAAACTAACATGACGTTTTATTTTAACTGCTTTCTAGTTCAGTTGCAAGATACGTTCATCATCGTAAAGTTGGTGATGAAATCGCTCTTTTTGTCAGAATATTTTTTAAAAAAGAAACTTGTGCGTCAGTTTTTAAGTTGAAAGTCAAATAGGTCTTATACAGACATCAAAACGTTTTTTTGCAATAAATATTGACCTTTTTCGACAGGGGGCTTGTCGTCTGTTTTGGGAGCATACAATAATTCTCTTAATAAAATATTTTTGAGAATGTTCTCTAATTCGATTTCGTCGGAACGCATCCGATAAAGTTAATAAACTATATATAAAAAGAAGTTTGAGTGCTGTTCTTTTCCTTTTCACGTAGGAATGCCTTTCCAGCGGCTCACAGCACAGCATCGAATGCGGCCAGAGATAGCTGAACTAATGAAGCGCATCTACAACAATCTTGAGAATCACGAGTCTGTGTTGAATTTTGACAACATTAAGGGTGTCTCCACAAACATCTTCTTCATCGACCACCAGGAGCACGAGGTTTGTTTAACCCTAAGTTCTTCTAAACTAGTTCCATGCTCTCTTTTATTTAGGAGAATTTCACTTTTTTATATTAGGTTCTTTGCTAAGTCTGATCAAATCCTTTATTCTCACAACCAAACAACTTATTTTGTAAGTAAGGAGAAGATACATGTTGATAAAGTGGCTGGAGCTGAAAGGGTTATGCCCATGTCATACTGCTTGAACAGCATTTGTCGAAAGACGATGATCGCGAATTTTCTGTTCCAGACTGGTAGTAAAATCTCTATAAACAAAGCAAAACAACCCTCCTAAATTTTCCCCATTTTCCCGCATTACCCCACCCCTCTCTCCAAATCCAAAACGAACATAATCAGGTAATAGCTAGCGGTCTTCACACAAAATCTTGGGTTTTTTTTATAGTATTACCTGGATTTCTAGAAAGACAACAGGTTTGGTTTACACTGTTACATACAAAGAACTTTAACTCTTATATACAAGTGAAGAAAAGCAAAACGAGTTTCTTCTGAATGAAACTCGGTCTCCAGTTTTGTTTTTGTTTTGCGGCATTTGCATTTCCCTTGTTTACAAACAATTTTTATTTTGTGCAAATTTGTTTTTGTATTTGCTGCTTTCTCATGTGGAAGGTTGTCTGAAGATCATCAGCCAATTAGGCCCGAGACAAACATCGAATTTCTGTCAAGATAAGTTTAGGCGAACTTAATTGAATCTACTAAACTCGACTGCAAATACTCGTCTAAATTGTACTGTTGAGGTCTTAAAAATTGATTATCAAGTTGTAAAGACGTTTCATATTGCCGGAAAAATCAAACTCATTAAACTTAAACAACTTCATTTAAGCAGAATATTTTCAGTAGAGTTTAACCGATTAAATTACGCTCGACTGAAGTTTATCGATTGTCCTGATTGTTATTTTGTATTTGCAGAAAAAGGAGTGGCCAATACAAAGTCAAAGGATCAATGTCATTTTTCCAAAACATTAAACCACTATAGCACCAGATGGCTTTTTTTATAAGTCAATCTGTTTTCAGTGAGAAATAAGATAAATAAACTAAAAAGTGCGCACTTCATCATACAGGACTTCGTTGAAGAGGGGAAAAGCCGCACCAACCTGCACGAGGCGAAGTTTATCGCTGCGCTGTGTCGATATCTGATCCTGCAGGGTTACGATCGTTCACAGATCACTGTGCTCACAATGTACACAGGACAGCTCGTACAATTGAAGGGCGTGATGCCTAAGGATTTCTTCAAGGGCGTCAGACTTTCAGCGGTCGACAACTTTCAAGGTATCTTTCATCCTTTTGTTGAACAACCTATTTGTTGATCAATCTATTTGTTAAAAGTCCTGTTTGTTTAACATACCATTTGTTGAACATGCTATTCGTTAAAAATCTTATTTGTTGCAATGGAAAATAATTTCTGCACAAAACAAAGCAATGTTCGTTTGTTTTTTACATACTAGCAGTTACCCAATCATGGCATGCAAAGCACGATCCCACAACGTGATCAGTAAGAAGCGCTGTTGTTTAGTTTGTAAAATAACAAAAAACAGACTTCTTATACCTATTTTCTCAGTGCCAGAGTTATCTGGTAGCCCATTTACAATTCTAGTTGATAAATCTATCCAAAGATTATAAGTTTTCAATATACATACACCTATTTAGAAATGGCGGATATTTAAAAACCTTATTTTGCATTGCCTGCGAGGTCTTATGGGACTGATTCCATATGATCAGTTCAGTCAGGCGTTACTAGTGTGCAACCTGGGCTAAGTTCTCAAAATCTAAACATAAAAAAGAAATTAACTTGAATTGTTTACTACTAAAGTTCTTACTGTTTCAAAACAGGTGAAGAAAACGATATCGTTATTTTATCACTCGTACGAAGCAACGAAGAAGGCAAAATTGGATTTTTGAAGATCGAAAACCGCATTTGCGTGGCACTCTCCCGCGCCAAGAAAGGGTTCTACTGCATTGGTAACCTGAGCATGATGACGGAGCAGAGCGAGCTTTGGAGCGGAATCGTTGAGGACATGCGCGCGCAGGGGAATGTAGGAGCGGCACTCACCCTCACTTGTCAGAACCACCCCAACAATAAGATCCAGGCCTCGCGCGATCAAGATTTCCGAAAGGCGCCTGAAGGTGGTTGCCAACTGCCCTGTAATACACGGCTGGACTGCGGTCACGTGTGCACGAAGGTAATAACAAATGACAATAATAATGTCGAATGACAAGTGCATGTTCAATTCTTTTTTAGTAATACCATGAATAACTGTAATTGTGTCAATAATTATGACTTGTTACTTAAAAGGTACCCCATTTATCGCGTTCAAACGAGTTTTCGGTGAGCACTATCTATGTCGTATTTTATCGATATATGGGATCTCCCATGTAGAATCTACCTGTAACGTCAGGGCACTCCGTAGTTCAACCTGTAATACTTTTGTAGTTTTTAAGGGAGATATGCCTTTATCAGTGTTAAACTATCGAGTTTTACCCTCGATAAAACATAGTTGATTACTACTCGGGCCTGGAGGCATTCAAGTCTAATTTTCGATTCCGTTTTTTTATCGTGTAATAACTGTCCTGTGCAACATTATGCGAGATGATTTGAACTCGCCAAATAAACAAGATGGAGGAAGCTGATAGCGATGAATATGAGGCGCCGAATGTAAAAAAATTATATAGCAAATTTATGTGTGTGATTTTTCATGGTTTGTAAAAAAACACATGGTATACATGATTATTTGCAAATAAGCGTTCGATGGTCA
>JANSTQ010157537.1:0-11110 GCA_026167885.1 Bergia puertoricense
GTTGTGGGTCGTTGTGGATCGTTGTGGGTCGTTGTGGGTCGTTGTGGGTCGTTGTGGGTCGTTTTGGGTCGTTTTGGGTCGTTCCTCGTTTTAGTAACTACGAGCACGTGAACTTTTGGCACCAAAATATGGCGCAGGCAGGTTTAGACTGAAATACATGTAGTTTTGATGGTCAAGGCGTCCTAATGTCGGAAGCTCTCTACCGGCAATTATTTTAAAGGGCTGTTTCATGGCATGATTACGCAATGTTTTCCATTGTTCGGTGAAAGATAACAAATATGGTACTGGTGGGTTAATTTTGAAGACGTTTGAAATAGATTTATAAAGACTAACAATTAAGTGCCGAAGCAAATTCAGCATTAACCCGAAGGATGTATTGTTAACTTACGTAAAAAAGCGCCAAAATGCACTGGTCCTCGATAATTTTGTTTTGTTCAAAGGATTTCTTTGCCTTAGTTTAAAAGTTGCTTTGATCAATATACTTTTAATATAGCTGTTAAGTATAGATTTAGTTTTGGAAAGCAACACTTTTGTATTGTCCTAGCAACTGTGAAACTGCACCTTTAAATAAAATGAAATAAATATGAACTCTATATTCTTGTAATATATTTTGTTCTATGACGTTTTCCCGGTATAAGGTGCTTCCTACTTTCTGCCCGTGTGGCTTTTTCTTATTGGAAAATTTTAAGCACAGATCAGTATTTCCAAATAAGAACATTGCTTAGTTAGTCCTAGACCACACAAAGAGAAGTGTGTACCCATTATCTATTATATATTCCTTTATATCTTAATCTTATCTGATCACTCAGTTGTTGATTTCGCATTTATGCTTGATAAGTTCACATCCCTGGTTTTTGTCACTGTGTTAAAAGAGAATTGTAGGGAAGCTTTGCGACAATTTGATTGTTGAAGACTTTGAAAAAGTCTAATGATTCTGCTCTTCACAAATGTGTTTCCGGGCGAGTTTGATTACAGATTATCAAGAATGACAGATGTAAAATAGATGATGACAACGTTCCAAAGAAGTTCCAGATGAATTTCAAATCAAGACCAGATTTATTCGATTGATGACAGCAAAAACTATTTTCAAAACTAACCCAAGCCTACCCAGGTGAACAATCTCAGCTATTCATTCAAGAAATTGTCTTTTTAAAATTAAATACTTGTCATAACTAAACTTGAAAAATATAAAGCGCTCCTGCGTTTTGATTTGGGTGAGAATACAGTAAATCACAACTTGCGCAGTCCACGGAAGGTACATCAATCTTTTGTTTGATGTTAAAACGGTTTCTTGAAGGTCATGAGAAAAGTTCAGTCACGGCATGGACAAAATGCATCTGTTCTAAACATAAACATTAAAACAGTTATCCTATTTTGGCTATATTGACCGAAAGTCGCAGTGCGTAAAGTAAAGTAAAGCAATGTCCAATAATCGGAAAAATCTCCGTGGTAATCACACTTGCTCACAGCTATATCGTTTTATTGCCATTTCAGAAATGCAGAGTCAGCAAAAGTAAATTGTTCAAAAATATTCTTATAAATAAGGTCTTAAAAAAGGGAGTACGAGTTGAAATGAATTCAATTCTCCCGTTACGCGCTTCATCTTCAAATTCTTCTCACTGTCTCTGCCTAAAACATTTTTCAGCTCAAATACCGCCACACTCAGATCCGTTTGCGTAAACGTACTTTCCTTTCTAAATTTTAGAATTTTTTTCGTTATTGCCGCAGTAAAGATACGACACTTTTTGGACCTTGAAGATTACAGTCAAGCTACAATTACGATATATATGTTTAACAATTATGCCCTGAAGTGGAGGTGATAGTGGTGGATATTTACGGAGGCGCGAATGCGCCGAGATAAATATCTATCGCTAGTCACCGACACTGAAGGGGATAATTGTTTTAGTATTAATCAAACAGGTGAATAGCACTTTTAAAAATAATTTATTTCCATTTTTTGCAACAAAAAAAGTGAGCGAAAAAAAACCTGTCTTACGCACGTCTATCTCGCGCGTGCGCGTTTCATACATGAGTGACCGAAGTGAATAGCACAGGATATTCGGTGTTTGATGATCCAAGCAGAGTGCGCTAAAAGTGCTATTCACCTGTTTGGTTAATACTAAATATATAGATGGCTCTAGAACAACGGGCGCTGAGTGAAATAGAGAATGAATAAATCTCGCGCGTTGTTTGTTTCGTTGCCTCGCGCGCTCAGAAATGCAAAGCTGACCGCGCGAGTCTGTTTTCTAATTATTTTAGGCACCAGCCTAAATTCTTTTTCCTACACGGTCAGTTTCCGAGTTTTCCCGAAGTACTCCGAAGTTTTGTAGATAACAGTCAAATTACAATTGCGATATGCATATGCCCCTAGGACTTTATGATATAAATCGACACGTAGGACAAAACTTTTATTCTGGGTTGTAGTGCGGTAAACACTGTTTTAAGATAATTTTAGAAACGTTGCTTTTTCAATTCCATCCTGTCTTCGAACTCAAGGGGGGAAGACCAATAGTCTTAGCTAACAACATGCGTTTGTTTTTCCTTTCATGCTTTACAAGTTTAGTCTAGGCTTTCTGGATCAGGGTTCATAAGGGAGTGGCGCAGGTATATCTGGCATATATTGAGTATGAATGGGAGCACAGCACTTAGCCTAAAGAGAAAAGGCTGAAGTTCCAATCAGAGATACCGATAATTAATCGCTAAGCCAACCTTGCAAAACCCTCAAAACACTTTTTGAAAAGTATAATTTTTCTTTCTTTGCAGTTGCAAACCAAGGCGCAAGGTACGGACATAATATTTTATGTGTGCGCGTGTGTGTGCGTGCGTTTGCGTTCGTGTGCGTGCATATGTCTGTATGTGCGTAGTGCATGCGTACGCGCGTGCATTGTGTGTGTGTGTGTGTGCCTGTTTGAGTGCGACTTTAATATATGTCTGCAATTTCTTTTTTTTAGAACGATTTAAGGCCGGAGCTAAACAAACTCCTTCAAGGATTCATCTTTTTTCATTTTGATGTTACTCATGGGTCTGTACGTGCATAGTGCGTGTGTATGCGCGTGCATTGTGTGCGTGTTGGTGTGCGTGCGTGCGTGTGTGTGTATGGATGTGTGTGCTTACTTGAATGCGATTTTAATATATGTCTGCAATTTCTTTATTGAGAACACTGGCCGAAGCTAAGTAACCTCCTTCAAGGATTCATCTTTTTTCATTTTGATGTTACTCAGTGTTGCTTGTCGTATTGTGAAGCAAAATGTGTCGATATACTTTGAAAATTTTGTTCTTTTGTTGTTAACCCAATCATTACAAGTACATTTCTCTGTAACGGCAAGATTATAAAAGCTTTCATTAAAAACCCAAACAAACGGCACTGTATGCCGCAAAGCTCGAGTTGCACAAAATGCGATCAATTACTGATCAATATACGATACCTTACAATGACCACAGGGGACCCTTGCCAAGACGTGTCCTGCCCCAGGGGTCGTATGTGTGTTGTGAACAGAGACAGAGGCAGAACGTTCACCCAGTGCACATGTCCCAGAAGCTGTCCATCAACTCAAGACCCCGTATGTACTGTATACAACACCGAGTTTCCGAACCGCTGTGAAATGCATAAGTTCGCATGCGCAAACGACATCCCCATCCGCGTAAAGAACAACGGCAATTGTGATCGTAGTGGTAAGTTTAAAGTTTGCTTCATATATAACTCTTAAAAGTTTGGGCCTTTTGGAGAAACACCTGTGTCTTGCGGAGGAGGGGAGGTTATTTGGACACGCTCTCCCCCGCTTCCGCCATTCTTTAAATACATTAGTTGTCTGTTCCATCTAAAAATTAGCGACTTTAAACTTCTAAGTATAGTCACGTGCTTGTTGCTAAGAAACCGGGATTTATATGAAAATTGTGTTTTTAAAACATTTCTACAACATTTTGAGTAAGTATTCAAATAAAAACTCGTGTGCAATTCGACCTCGTGAGCTGTATCTTCGCAATTCAGCGCCATAATGCAGTATATGTGGGAGGTCAGCTAGAGTCCCTAAATAACGTTTAAATCATCGATCAGTGCCAGTTACTGGGCTCCAGTTGATGACAATTTGTTGTGCGCCAATTGCTGACAGTTGATGACAATTTGTTGGAGCCGAAACAAATTGTTGAATTGCACACATTTTAGTTATCCTACTGATGATCGGTTACTGATTTGCCTTTTATTTTAGCAACATTATAGTTGTCTGTACAGTTTTACTTTACTTTACTTTTCTTTTCCGACGGTTTCAATCACCCAAACCATCCCGAGTGACGTCTGTTGGTTTTCACAGATCAGAATGAGTTAATACGCACATCCTGTCCCGAGGGACTGTTACTGCAGTTCCCAACACGTTACCTCGAGTGGCTTATGATCGCGCGGGAAAGATCTCTTAACCCGAACTTCAGGCTGATCAGGAGAGTTGACTCTCTCAGGGAAGACGAACGCAGATCCATTCTTAGGGTAAGATCCGACCGCTTTTGCAGATTATATTAAAAGCGTCATATATAGTAAATTAGGCCAAATGATAGTCAGAAGATTAACTTTTAAACTCGTGTAATATATAGTGAGTGATGCCAAGTGATAGTCAGAAATCTCCCTCTTAAACTAGTGAAATATAAAGTGATTGATGCCAAATGAAAGTCAAAAGATTCCCTCTTTAACTTGTGAAATGTAAAGTGAGTGATACTAAATGTTTAGCGGGAGATTCCCTCTTTAACTCGTGCAATATACATTGAGTGAAACCAAATGAGAACAAGAAGCTTTCCTCTTAAACTCGTGAAATATAAAGTGAATGATGCCAAATGATAGTCAGAAGATGCCCTCTTGAACTCGTGAAATATAGTGAATGATGCCAAATGATAGTCAGCAGATTCACTCTTAAACTTGTGAAACATTTAGTGAGTGATGCCTTGGGAATTGTTTCGATCTCAAAGCCGCGCTCTCGAAAATGACACCTGACAAAGAATGATTGATGAAAACTGGATGAATATTTGATACAAAAGAGCTTTTCTCTCGTTTATTTCCTGCTATTGCTTTCTTCATTGGGGGCAAATTTTCAAACTTGTGGGTCCGTTGGACGATGGTAAGCAGAAAAAAGTGTGAATAGCGATAAATGGCTGGCCGTGATTTTGTTTTCAGTGGGAGTTCGACGTGGTGGACAGGAACAAAAACACATACTTCGACAACGAGGAGCGACAGCGCATTCTGGACATGTTGGGACCCATGGAGCCGTGTATTTATGGTTTCCTTCAGGCTTGTGACCAGCTGAACGTGGGACGATTCAACCTTCGCGACTGGGAGGGATGCTTCCCCCTAGCCGGTGAGTTACCGCAAAATTCCGCTTACAAAGAACACACTATTTGATATCATGGTGGGGAGCCGTAAATCTCGCTTATAAAGGACATACTATTTGATATCGTGGTGGTGGAGGAGAAGAGGAGGGGAGCCTTAAAATTTGGTTCATAAAGGACATACTATTTGATATCGTAGTGGGAGAAGAAAAGTGGTGGAAGAACAAAAAACCTGACACAATCAATTTAGAAGAAAAAAATGCTTCCACGCCGTGGAACATAGGAGAAACGTGCAGGAAAACCAGAGGAATCAATTGGTCTACCTCTAGAAATAAACCCCAAATAAGTTGTGTTGTGTCTTGAAACATATCGTGCTACCTATCTTTAAGCAATTGTTGCCAGGAAGAGAGCTTTCAACGTTTCTGCAACAAAAACAATTTTCCATAGATCCCTGGTGGTAGTTGAGTTTGTGGTGGGGCCGGGGGGGGGGGGGGGTAGGGCTTAAATACGGATCTAAACGAGGTAAAAATTGAAAAGGAAACAAGTTAAAAGTTTGAATGCGATTGAAGACAATAAAATGTTTTTGTTAACATCTGTTTGTTCGTCTTTAGGAGCTGAAGTTGGTTCGAAACTTTGAACGTGACACTGAGGTCCGAACGACAGCAAATGCATGAGACGGCGGAGAATTTTACAAGAATTTTTTAAAAATTGCATCAACTCTATTTAAACAACTTCTTCAAACAGAAGTGTTTTGAGTTATAGCTGGGTTTTGTTTGTTCAATTTGTTTTGATTTTGTCGTTATAATGATAGGAATTGTTGTGCTGAAAGAAGAATTTGTAGGCAAATAATGTTGCGAGAAAATAGTAGTCACTAAAGTTTTGTTTGAAACTAATTTTTACAAGAAAACGTGGCGCGTGCTCACACAAGATGAACTTTAGTTACGAGCTGCTTTCGTGTTGTATCTCATTTCAAAGCTTTTGCACCTCATTTCTGTCTCTCAATAAGGACTGTGTACTTGTAATGAAGTAACTGCAGACAGATCACAACAGTTATCACATTAAGTACTACTTACAAGTTGATAGTTTGCAATGTTTGGCAGAAAAGGTCTTTGTTTTTTGATAGCTGTTGAACATTTTCTTTAACTTAACTATTCACTGGATCTCAGAAAAAAAACCAGTAACCCCAGGATTTCTATTCTGCGAGGAATTCTATATATTTCAGTACGGTTCTTCTATCATAATCAGTTGAAAGAATTAGTATCATAGCGTTAGTGTTTCGTATTTTGTAGTTGCAGCATTCCTTGTACGGCTCATAATATGGTTTTGTTGAGCAGACTTGCGAGGTGGCTTTTGTAATGATCAAACACTGAAAAAAGAATAAATTTATGCTTTACTTTTTTTAATTTTTAGTGTGTTGGAATAATAACCAAGCATTGTTTATAGGAAAAGGCACTATTACTTCCAGAAAAAAATGACAAGTTCAGCTAAACCCCCAAACCTGTGAGGAAACACCAAATTTTAATCATATTTGTTACCCTTTATTTCTGTTTAAAAAAAATCAGCGAGAATTCACCTTTCGCGGTGGGATGGCTCCAATTGTCCTTTTTCTATGCCCTTTTTAGTTTAAACATTTATTCAGATAATTAAAAAACCGGCTAAAATTTTCAGCAGAAATATTAACCCTCTCAGCCCCAAACACATTTGACGTGTTGCTAATTTCTCCTAAACTGCTTTCATATGTTCCTTTTAACCAGTTTGGGAGAACTTCACTTTTCATACGAGATAGCTTGCTGTGTGTGATCAACTCCTTTATTCTCACCACCAAACAACTTATTTTGTCTTGATAATGTAAGGAGAATATAGAGATTGACAAACTGGCTGGGGCTTAAGTGATAAAACCTGAAAAAACGAAATTACAATAACTTAGACCCTTAAGACAAACTAAAATGTCGAAAAGTATATCCTTAAACTTTTGGACTCCCTCTGCCTTCTGACTCGTACCCAGTCGTTTTCGGTTTGTTCTGTGAAGACATGGGGCGCGGGTTTCCCCTCGTCCAACCAGAAAAGACTGGGTACGAGTCAGCTCTGCCTTGCCAGCCTAACAATCTTCCGTAAAATTCTCCCCTGTCCTACTTTGGGAAACTCACCGTAAGCAAGATAGGACGAGTTCAGGAAGTTTTGAGTTCTGTGAATCCGACAAGTACAAGTGAATGAAAACTAAAGCAGCAAAAACATTAGTCAAGGCTGCTGAGTTCCTGTCATCTTTAAAACAAATTTTTGTTTTCTCGAACAAGATGTCTAAGGACCGATTTGAACGTTCCATTAGACTTGTGTAGAATCTAAAACCTATTTGGTCGACTTAAATTCTTAAATCGGACATTTCATTTAAACGTCGAATTTAACAGACGGCTCACCCACCGATAGGCGGCAAGACTTTGCCTTACCCCATATAAATGTCTGCAAAAGTTTTTGAGTTTTACTTTACCACATCGTCGCTTCTGTATAAGACACAACGCTGAAAATTTGACTTTTTTAATTTTTCAAAATTTTAAAATGAAATTTATTTTGTTTTTAAATTAACACTAAAAAACATTGTTCTGAAAAATTATATGCATGAAAAAGAAAATTGTCTGTCAACCGTTGGACGGGTCTCCTGAAATGCAATCTCACGGGTCATACAAGAATGTAAAAGTACTGAAAAGACTCTTCCTTGGCTTAAAGGGACTCTTTTCATGGCCAAATTAATGGATTTTCTCTTTTCCAGAAGTGAATTCTTACGTTATTTATCTAAATGATTTAAAAAAACCATCTTAATCCACTAAAAGACAGTAATCACTTCTGCCAAGTTTTTACGCATTTTAAGACAATTTACTACACTGTGTTCCGGCCCGGAACATAAGAACTGACAACTACAATCCAACTTAATCGCCTCCCAAAACAGACCGTCCGTAGCATTTACTTCTTGAAAAACCTAGATTGGTCAGTATCTGAACAGTACCTCTTTAAATATATTTTAGCTTGAAACAGGTTTTTTGTCAACAAATCCCCGAGCTTGCGCAAAGCTGATAACTGCACTTTAATTTTGATATCTTTACACGCCAACACAAGAGAGGAGACAATACACAACACACAAAGCAAATGGAATCCACGAAAGTACTATTTTATTTCAATTTTTTCTGGTATACTATTTGATTTTACAAAATTGTCTCGAATAAAAAAGTGGTCGCGTATTTATTTCACAAGGTAATTTCTTTCACATTTGGTAATTTCCAAGGTCACCAATATATAGAAAACAAAAACAATCGATTAGAAATCTTCAAGTAATCTACAAATCAACCAAGTATCTTCTCAAGTTTAAACCTGGCCTGCATAATCTTCCAACATCTAAACATACCCAGCTGGTACTCGTACACACTAAGGTGGCAGAACGAAACTGGATACAAAGCGAGGACAAAGCTTGAAGGTTGCGAGTCGCACCTGATTAGGGCTTTGTAAATTATGCTTTTTTTGTACTAAAATGCTAATGCTTAATGCTCGATTTTCTCACTAAAATGCTAGTGGATATTTCCCAAATGTCACTAAAATGCTCAAAAATGCTCGAGGGGTGGCGTTTATTTGAGAGGGAGCTAAATTGAAATAAAAAATTGAAAAAGCTGCTGTGGATGAGCTACTAAGGTCAGTTAAAGTCCAACAATCTTCGTTGTAGATTTCATAATCACAGAAGCGACTGTACATTTTTAGCGATGCAGTTAAAGAAAATTGTCCCCTAAAAAACGCCCCTCTGAAATAGACACCCCCAAAACGTCTCTGGCGCTTATTCGAGAAAATACGGCACACGGAGGGATAGATGAGAAGGTTTAATAAAACAGATACAGCCCGATACCAAGAGTGTACCGTCTCTCTTGAGCAAAAGTGCTTATATTAAAGACTGTCCAAATTTTAAGGTGTATGTTTATCGGTACCAGTAATTAATGCAGGTGCTCGGAATAAAGGTCAACAGGCATCCGTTGTATACTGTAATTTTCGCCTAAATTTCGTTGGAAGAGCAAATGAGCCACACAATAAGAATTGGAAGATCAAACATTATCTGGCCAAGTTTTACCTCTCTATAGAAAACGATCCTTTGCCATTGGCAGTTTGAAAATATAAGAAAAACTTTGGATTTTTGGCTGTTGTGAAGTGCTGTTAACATGCGGGAAACACAATCTGACCCTGGCGACATTTTCTGCATCGCAAATGTTGCTATAAATTGAGGAAAAAAACTTGGCACACAGTTATTATTGGGAAGAACTGTTCGACTATTATGTACACAAAACATACCGTATAAAATTAAAAGCTGTCATATAACTCCATTTTTAATCTATCATTCTACCAACTACTGGCATGACTTGCACTTCATATCAAAGAGTCTCATTTAGACCACCTAAACAATTCTTAACATCAAAGTCTGTCTTCAGGGCGATGAAATTCTTATTTATTGGGTGTCCTACATAAATACTGATCAAATCTAAAAATCTATTTTAAACTTCCATTCAGTGATATCAACCTTTTCATATATTCGTCATTTTGATACCAAGATCCTTAACATGAAACAATATTCTGCCTCAACATTGTCCAGTTTTAGCAAAATTAGATTTGTGTTTCTACAATAAACAACACCACAGGATGCAGAAATAATGCTGTTTTCCACCATCAAAGCATTCAATAATATAATTATTTCTACTTACAAAAGTTTTCAGATTCAGTAATTGTTAATTCGCCTGTACAATGTTAGTATGAAAATTTTATCGATAAAATACACGAACAATTCTGATGTGTTGTAACTAAAATTTAAGATAAAAAAGATAATCTGATTTGAGATCCAAGTGGTGTGTTCCTCCGAGTTTGCTGTTTCCAGTTCACCTATCAAATAATATTCCATAATTAGACTTGTGTTAATTAGACTTGTGTATTCACAACGGGCTAAAAAGTCAATGAATTTAATTGATTTTCATATTTCTGTTTCTGTATCGGCTAACAGACTGCGAGGTCAACAACAATATGTAACTTCGAGGCGAGAAAAGACAAAATTAAATTACACTAAAACAAAGCAGGCAATGTTTGATTATAAACTGTTTCTACACCAACGGCAATTTTGAATTGAACAGAAAATAACACTAAACCGTTTCTCAAAAAAAAATTACTAATACAGCAACTGATCATCAGTAGGATTCCTAAAATGTGTGAAATTCTACGATTGGTTTCAGCTCCAATAAATCCCAGACCAATTGCAGAACATTTTAGGCGGAGCCACCCACTAAGAGAGCACAGTTACTAAATAACAACTAAAAATGTCATAAAATAGCAGTCTATGACCTAAAAATGACATAGCCTACATAAGGATAGGCAGAAACATAATAAAATATGAATAAATAATAATTAATAAATAAACAAGTAATAATTAATAATTAGTAATCAATTAACCGTTAACTAGCCGAAAGTAAACAAACTGGCTGCTATTCTTACCAAACTCTTAACGACGACAGTCGATACAAAACTAAAACTTCCTAATGTAATTGGGTATCGTTTTGTTTCAGTCTGTATGCAGCTATTACATTATTTAAGAAATGGTCCATGCTTAGCGTGCGTCTATTGAGTTATGGATGCACACGGGAAGTTTTGAGAGCACGAGAGAAAGCGTAATGAGAAGCACGAGGCACAGCCGAGTACTCCTCTAACTTCTCAAATGCTCTCAAAACTTCCCAAGTGCATCCATAACTCGATAGATGCACAGCTAAAACATGGACCATTTCTTTTATAACAT
>JANSTQ010157548.1:0-10874 GCA_026167885.1 Bergia puertoricense
GTGATGGTGATGGTGATGGTGATGGTGATGGTGATGGCGATGTGATGGTGATGGTGATGGTGATGGTGATGGTGATGGTGAGGGTGAGGGTGATGTGATCGTGATAATGATGGTGAGGGTGAGGGTGATGGTGAGGGTGAGGGTGAGGGTGATGGTGATATAAAACAATGAAAACAAAAGCCTCAGCTAGTCATCCGAAAAGCTTTTGATTAGTGTTGAAATTTTTCCTGATCATCAACTTGACTCAATTCTTCCAAGTTATAGTGTACCTTTCCAAGCTACAACTGTCACACAAAGTCATTTTCAAAGTCTTTTCTTCACAGTCAAACATTAAAATCGTTTTCAAAATTAACAGCATACAAATTTGAACACACACTTCTAAAGCTACCGTTTTGTTTTAAAGTGCGAACTTTCGTATGCAAGGTCACATGCAAGCTATTATGGGTAGACTGACACGGATATCTTAACTTCTGACTGTTTCGTCTGTTTCCGTATTACACTCGTCCGAAAAATTGGTTTTTATGCCCGCAGCGGACATAAAAACCTGTTTTTTCAGACGAGTGTAATACGGAAACAGACAAAACAGTCAGAAGTTAAGATATCCGTGTCAGTCCACCCATAATAGCTTGCATGTGTGTGTGCCTAACCCGCAAGGGTGGCTAGGGTGATTATAAAACACTTGAGTGAAGAAAAAATTTGGGCCCCCGCCGGATCCTCACAGCTATCCAATTCACCTGGCTAACTCGCTGTGTTGCCAGCATGGTGAGTCTCGATAGTGCAATGGATAGCACGCCTGACTAGTAACCAGGAGATGTGGGTTCGAGTCCGCTCGGGGCAAGGCCGACATCAGAGGAACATTGAGTGGATGTTATTTTGAAAATAACAACTTGATTCCTGTCGTATCCAAGTTCCTGTTACATCCCACTAATTGGTTCGTAAGCATTCCATCACCCAGAGGGCATACTTATAAATTAAATGCAAGTCATTACACCCTTTATGTTGAATCCATACAAGAAATTAATTGAATTTTAAAATTAGACTCAATGCAGTTTTGTAGACAACAAACGTTTCTTCAAAAATTGTTCAATTTAATTTCACCATTTAAATAGAATCCAATTGAATATGCTGTAGATTTATTACAATACTAAGATACTAACAACTTCTTTAAAATCTAGTGTTATAGGAAATATTATTGGAGATTCAGGAAACAAAGACGTTGTGGCCATATTGGTTGAACACACAATAGAAGTTAACGAGGATTCTTTTGTTAAGTTTAACCAACATGGCCGCTGGTGACATCACACTGCAACCGAAGAATAACTGAGCTGTATAACTTGACCGATCGTTTCAGTTGATTGGTCACCCGTTGTATGGAGTTCGCCGCTCGCTGTAAGAAGATGGCAGTTAACTTTAGAATTCTTTGTTTTTCCTCGATTTTATATTTTTGGCAATGTTTTTCATTTGCGAAAGTAACAGCGAATGACACAGTCCCGATATCAGTCGTAAACACGGCCTGCGGTCCAGTGAAGGGCCAAACCTTATTGTTGCCCAACAACAAAACGGTGATTTACTTCCTGGGTATACCCTACGCAAAGGCGAACAGATTTGAACCACCAACGAAACCAGATTTCTGGAATATAACACGGAACGCAACAGCTTATGGCAAAGTTTGCCCACAGCCTATCATCCCAACCTCTATCAACTTGACCCTGGAAGATCTGAACGAGACCTGTCATTTTATCAACGTGTTCATTCCAGTTTAACACAACTACAAAAAGGAACCACTTGCAGTGATGTTTTATGTTCACGGAGGGGGTTACGCGGTTGGAGCTGGATCTCGTCTGGCCCCAGAGCTCCCGAGTTTGTTGGCAACTGAAGGAAACGTTATTTTGGTGACTTTCAATTATCGTGTCGGGGTGTTAGGGTTTCTTGCTTCGACAAAGGCAGAATTGAAAGGTAATTATGGGTTGCTAGATCAAGTACAAGCCCTCAACTGGGTGCAACACAACATCAAAAGGTATGTGAAACGAAATAGTTTAGGTTTAATTTAGTTTAGTTTAGTTTATTCTCTTCGCCATATCATACAGTTAAAACATACAAACAACAAACAGTTTTATCTATTTAAAAATAGATGTGACACAGCACTTATAATTAGGCCCCATTCTCTATTCTCCCCCTTTCGATATAAAACATTTATTTTGATTATAACTGACAAGATTAAGATTTATGGCGGCTGACAAAAAGGGAGTTTGTCCTGGAAGTGAATAACGGTGAGATTTTCTGAACTGGTGTATATTAATTTATAGAGGAAAGTTTTGCGGTTCCGAGTATTGTTGTTCGGTAGTTTGATGGTTTGAGGAAAATATGACAGGCTGAAGTGGTTCTGTATTATAATGAGAAATGGCACAGAAATTATTCGGGTCAAAATAGCGGGTACAGTTGAGTTAAAGCTGACTCGTACAAAATATGTTGGCTTCGGAACCATATAATACAACATTCTCCAGTTACAATAATGACATTCCCACAAAGGCACAACAGTCCTCCTCGCCGATACATTCATAATGACCGGACCCTGATTTGCGTTTTGCGTTTTATCCAGTTTTGGTGGAGATCCAAGCCGAGTGACTGTGTTTGGCCTCTCAAGCGGAGGAATGAGCACCAGCCTTTTGATGCTGTCCCCCCTGGCGAGGGGCTTGTTCCAGAGAGCCATAACGCAAAGTGGTCAGGCCACGGGAATATACGCATGGCTAAAGCAGAGTGAAGCAGAAGATATTGCACGGTATCACACTCTTGTGATCTTGATAAACACTACATGTAATATTAAGATTTTCGAATTTTATACAAATTTATGGTTCAAATATGAGGGGAAAAGTTAAAGAGTTTCTTTTTTCAAAAAAACGAAAGGTTCAATAACTCCACAAATCACAGCATCGATGGCATTTTATTGTTCATCTTCTCCAGCATCCATTTAACACACTCATAATCCAGGTTCTGTATACATATTTGATCTTTGGATTTTTAGCACGAGGTATATCACGTGACTGGTGTCACATCACAGGATATTACAAAAGCTAGTAGTTAAGCTACAGCGTTTTGCAAAATTAACTTATTACTCACCTACAATTAAGCTGTATTTTAGCTTTGAATATAGTATAAATTAACAAATACGGCACAACGAGGAGGGCACACCAAAATGAAGCCCTGACCGAGTAGCAAACTAGAGAGACTCTGCGAAAACCTAATTAATGTCAGATGGGTCAGTTGGGGGCGGCTAGGTCAATTCAGATTAGGGTTTATATAAATCTAATGTGACGGGCGTAATTTTCGTATTCTATTTGGCACAATACAGGGATTTTTCTGACAAGATAGGTTGCCCAGAGTTGCCGAAACTACAAGTCTGTTTAGAAAGCAAAACGTTTAAAGAAATAAATGACGCACAGCTGCTGCTAAAACAAAGGATTGGTCTTCCTGTCTTTGGCCCCGTGATTGATGGTCATGTTCTCACTGGTAAGTAAGGATGGTAAAGCAGAAAGCTGTCTGTGTGTCGTATGTAAATACATTCGTGTGTGTGTGTGTGTGTGTGTGTGTGTGTGTGTGTGTGTTTGGCGTGTGAGTGTCGTATATTTGGGCGTGTGTGTCTCAAATAAGGTTATTTCAATGGGAGCTGATCTTTGTTGTATGACTATATTCCGGTAAAAAATGACAAAAAAAGAGCCTTTTTAAAACCTAAAACCAACGGAAAGCTAAATGCAGGTGGTAGTACATTGTCATTTAAATCAGTCATACACAAACAACGAAGATGGGAATATTGCATTCCAAGAATTTTATACATTTTGAGAGCTCAATTCTGACCAATTCTAGCTACAAAAAAGTCAGAGTAGTATTGAGGCTTCACAATTTGTTATAGACAGTCTGATGAATAGTGTCTCAACCTCAATAACCCAGTGTTACCCGTTTGTAATTTCGCCAATTTAAAAGACTAACTGACTTGAACTACATGCGCGTCCTCATTGAAACCAAGGACCTAATGAAGTCTAATGTATTCTATCTTATGCTAATATGCACAAGCATTGCAGACGATGTTTTTGGGCAACTAACAAGAGATAGCCACGGGTCATTCCGACGGACAGATTATTTCTTTGAATAACTGGGTAAAAAGCAATCTTAAGGAAGCAGCTTGGTCGAGTAACAACTTTCAGTTGCTTGTATACTTTCGTTATTCCAACGCCAACCGTGTCTCGTCTCAAGATATCCTCCATATCAGTATAAGGCTTCTGACGCTGCTTTCGCTTTTTATAATTTGGTTGAAATTTTGGCTACAGCCACCGCAAAGAATGAAAAGGCAGAGGAAGCTTTTCTCCCTTACCCACTTTTGTATTCATAAATTTACAAAATATCAGAGACCCAAGACATGACCATGGCCAAGAATTTCTTGATTCAGATTACAAACAAAAAACGTTTTATAGTTTTAGACACATTTCAAGTGTTTTTACTCTACAAAGAAGTGCAAAACATGCTTGTCTCAAAAGTACAAATTCAATGGACATGTTATGGAATTTTGGTTCAAACGTTTTGACTTCAGACAGTGCTGCATATGACCAAAATTATCAGTGCTCAGTAATGTAAGGTTATCTGATCAGAAAAACCAAATTACCATTAACAACCTTTTTCATTATTTTGACACTTATTTCGTTAACACTTGGCTCCCCAGATGAACCCCAAATTCTCCTGAAGGAAGGAAATTTCATTCGAAACGTAAGTGTCATTAGCGGCATCGCCAAAGAAGATGGGAGCGTTTTCTTTACCGAGTTTCCTGGTAAGCAAGTCAATAACTAAACAAAATAAGAAGTGTTTATCTTTTAATTCATAGCTTTTAATTCATACCTGATTGGCTAAAAATGTAGTTGCTATCTGACTTCCCCTTTAGAAAATTAAAAACTGTTTCAGTCGATTTTATAGCACTTAAAGGCAAAGTCAGCGGACCGATGTTACGGAATTTTGGTTCAAAACTCGGACTTCGTACACGGTGCGAGCAAAATTATACTCAGTATTTTTAAGATGTAATGGTCAACTAATTAGATAATGACCGTTTAAGAGACCAAATTTCTCAATATTTATCACTTGTTTCGCTCTACGTTCGGCTCCCCAGACCAACCTAAAAACCTCCTGAGGGAAGGAAATTTCAGTCGCAATGCAAGCACCATTAGCGACATCGCCAAAGGAGATGGGAGCACGTTCTTCACCGAGTTTCCAGGTAAGACAACTTAAAAAAGCAGCGTTCATTTTAATGGTGAGTAACCGGTCTTCCGGTGTCTGTTTATCCAGATCTCGCTTTGCTTTTACAGGATATTTCGAAATGCCAGCTTAGTCACTTTACTGAGACACCTCCACGTACCGATTAAGTTAAAATTTGCTGATCGGCCCGTATTCTTAGGGGAGCCCTAAGGTCATTTTATAATGAAATACAAACTTTTTAAAAATTGCTTGTCTTTAAATTCACCTGATTAACTAAAAATTTTAGTTTTCTTGCTTACTCTTGTGATGTGTTGGAAGAAAATTAGAAAAATAAAAAAATTTAATCAACATTTATAACACCTTATATTTGCCCTCTCCGTCTATACATCAAAACAGAAAGTTTAATGGGGATTTTGTTTTTGTAGTATTCAAGACTTCAATCCGAGGCCTAGGGAAAGGTGTCAATCGTTCAGTGTTTCTAGAATTGGTCGATAACACAACTTGGATCCGCAACCAAACCGATGCAGTTGGAGAAACAATCATTCACGAGTACACCGACTGGTCTAACCCTGACGATCCAGAAATCAACCGGGCCCAACTACTAGACCTCGCCACGGACGCTGTATTTAGATCACCCTTAATACAAGCTGCGGATTACTTCGCACAATATGACGTGATATCGTACGTGTATCAGCTAGAGTTCGATCAAAAAGACCTATATCCATGGCTAGGCGTACACCACGGGGCGGATTTTAGGTATATTTTTGGTTTTCCGCTGCTGAACAGCTCTGCAAACCCGAATGACACCGAGGTGCAGTTCAGCCGCTTGTATACACGACTATGGAGCGACTTCGCTAAAACTGGGTAAATGATTTAATACTTTTTAAAAACATAGAGCAGAAGGGAGGCTTTAGTTCAAGGATTCGTAAACTCCCGGCAAAGATATCCAATTGTGTCAAGCAGGCTCGTAGTCAACACTGTTAAGAACCAATTTAGTTTATACATACTGCCAATGAGGAGAGAGGAGAGTTTTATGATATGAGTATTGGTACGATACTAAACTTTTTCTAAGCTTAAGAATTCTTATAAGCCTCCCGACACCCCTGCCCTCCTTTTCGAGCTACCAGTGGTAGAAAAAAATAGGTGGTGAAACGAAATAGGGAAGAGATGTGACAAGTGGACTAGAAAAACAAAAACAAGAGGGGACGACTTAAGCCTAACCCTAGCTCTAGGTAAAGGTTAGGGATAGGGTTATAAGTTTACAAAAGAACGGGGTTATTCAAGTTTTGAGTTGTTTCGATCAAAAGCTAGTAAACTTCATAAACTTAATCTGTCACCCCTTAAATTTCCCTACCCCTCCAACTTTAGAAAACGATTAAAATAATAATAATTAAATAATCTACTCTGAGTGTGAGACTGGGTTTGACGTCAGGCGATTGATGAAAAAAAAAGAAATGAATGACGTAGAATGGGATTATTCATTATTTTTTGTATTGTATCGATCAAGGTATTGTTTGTGAGCCAATGAGCACAAGAGCTTTTGAGAATGAGTTTACAAATAAGGAATAGAAAAATTATGACGTGTCAGCGTCACAGGATTCTTTCTCCGCAGACAGAATCACACACACACACACACACACACACACACACAAGATAAGATAAGATGATTAGCTAAAATTCGTACTATTTAACAGTTTAAAAAGCTGAACAAGATATGAATCAAAGAAATTCTGAAGAAACTACACTAAAATTTAATTTAAGAAAGATCTGATGGAATTATAAACAATAAACTGTTCTAGCGTGGCCTGGCCGCTGCATTTAGCAGCCGGATTTGTTCTGTGCACGTTTAATTTACAAGTCAATATAAATATTAAAATAACATGGCCTCAGTGACAACCCAACATAGCAGCAGTAAGAAATCAACTAAGTCATTTCAGTGCAGTGCATGAAGTTACAGGCAAAAAAGACACTATTTAAAGATTGATGTTTCTGTTGCCGCCTTCTTCTCTTAGAAAATAAGCTAATACATAACATTTTTGCCAAATCGTTTTTTCCCTTTCCAAAGTCAACAAAATTTAAGTGGGACAAGACCAGTGGCACTACATACTTAAATACTTAAATAAGTTCCCCTAAGTTAGCTTACGCTAATTGCTAGGGTGGTCAGTCAGCGGCCAATTATAACCTTTTTAGATGGTGAGGAACTCTGATAGATGGAACACAGAGTAGTACGGCCGATTTGAAGGCATTCACATTTGTAGCAGATGTGACAGAGTCCGGGAGATAGTTCCAAGTCCTAACTACAAAAAGGAAAACCATTCAGATACAAATCTGCACTACCATAAGGGTCTGGTAATCTAGCACTTTAACAAATATGTAATGCAGTATGCATTTCAATATTTCCGTATTTCTACCTTTCTGTTTTAGTAGTTTACTTGTTTATTTGTTATTTGTTCAACTGGAATCGGCTTTCAAAAAAAAGAGGAAAATAGTTGTAAAAAAAAAGAAAAGTGCTTTACATCGCGCCAGACGCATCACAACAACTGGGAAGCAGAAGTCCGTTCCATCAAAGAAACGTTTCTTAAAGCCTGCTGCCCGTCCTCTTTCATCAATAATACTATCGACAGCTTTGAGAACCCACATCAGACGGAAACTGTCACCCCCACGCACTGGTTCGACGACAGACAGAATGTAAACATCGCCTTCCGTACTGCAAGACTAACGAACAACAAAGCTTTTCCTTTTTAAACAAACTGACACGATACACACAAGGACACTACAGATTACTATAATTTGGTAAACCAGAAAAATATCCTCTCTGTTCTCACTGAAAGACAAAACTACCCACCAATCTCATGTAGTATATCAAGGGAATTGCAACACGTGCCAGGCAGCTTACATAGGCGAAACATCACGAAACTTTGCACTCAGACAAAAAGAACACGAAAATACCAGCTTTTCCATCACCGAACCTGCACGCCACGTTAATTCAAATCCCACACATACTTTCCCCTCGAAGATTCCAACCAGCTGCAAATTCTGGAAAATCCATAGAACTCTGGAAGCACTTCTGATTGGCTGCCACAAACCGCCATTAAATAAACAAGTCTCTGCCTTTCGTTTAACACTTTCTCCCAAAGGAGTTACACAATAAGCCAGTTCATATTGTTTCACACCTCAGTTACCACTCAGTTGAAGTTTCTTGTGCCCCACGTCAAACCTGAAGATGATCTAAGAGATCGAAAACGTTTGTTTAAACTTTTTAAAAAACTCTTTAAAACATTTATTAATGCCTTAAAATTTAACAATTTTTATAACTTAGTAGTAAGATGTGATTCATACGTTTTTTAAAAATATCGGAAGAAACTACAAACCGTCCTTGTTCACGAACAAGTGCAGTTATCAATTTTGATATACACCGTCAAATTCCAAAAATATGCTTTTGTGTTCAAATCTTTTGGGTGAGGGCTTTTATTCGCGGAAGGTATTTTAACGTTTGAAACCAGGTGAGTTTAATATAAAATGCTTCTCACGAACTCTTCCCTCTCCTTAGAACAACATGGTAAGATCTTAGTTTTGGTCTGTTATACGGTCAAAACACTTTTCAGATAAAAGAAAGTATCTTACTATAATTCGAATGAGTAAGACCAAATCGACTTTCATTTGCTTAATTTCTTTTTGAAGAGGGAGGATGAGCTTAAACAAAGTAGAGTTTTTGTTTATGAAAAGCGTGGAACTAAATGCCTCTGGGCTTATACTTGGGGTGTTTTATATTTTAGGAAATGTTACACTATTTTCTCTTTTTGTAACTAGAAACCCAACCCCAGGAAATACGTCGAAACCTTGGCCGGTGTACACGTCACAAGGAAGGCAATACTTGGCTCTCAAGCCGGATAGGGAGGTGAAATCTAAAATGCGGCCAAAGAAGATGCATTTCTGGAATAAGTTGTTAGAGACATTAGTCAGAGCGACACGAAAACCAAACTGCGAACGGATCATTCCAAAGTGTGAAACCTCAGATGACAGATTTAAAGGTAATCATTTATTAATTATTTATTTTTAATTTCAAATTTTGCAAAACTAAATACAAAGGGACCATAAGGTGCACAGTAAAAGTCAATAACTAAAGTTAAACGAAGTAACAGATAAATAAACTGATTTGGAAAGTATAAATGATTAAACTAAGGGCGCTTTCCATTTGACCGGTCTGGCCGGTTCGACCAGTCAGTTCTCAAATGGAACGCTTCGAGTTTTGGCGGGAAAAAATACGCGCGCGCGCCTTCTTCAGCACTGCAGTTTTTGCCAGTAGAGTTTGGACGAGGTCAGAGAAATTGGTCAGAGAAATTGGTCAGAGAGGAGCGCGCTCGAGAGTTCCCGCAACTTGTCTGTGATTGGCCAGCTATGTTAGCCTTGACCTTTCCATTTGCCTTGGCAAGAACAGTTCTTTTCGGTCGGCCAGACCGAACAAATGAAAAGCGACCTAACAAAGTTACAATGTATCAATAGCTAAAAACGTAGTTACTTTAAGCCCTTCCAACCGAGTATATTTTAAAGATGTAGAGAGCATTTCCATTCAGTAAACCAGATCTGGAGTGGTCCCCACATATTGTTCAGCTTAGCCTCTTAACTATTCTGCTCTGTAATAGAACTTTGAATTTGATATTCAAACAGTGTTTTTCCTGAAGAAATCTTTCAAATATTGGAAGAACCTTTTTAATTTTTCACTTATAAATGAAAAACCTTACATTAAGAATAAGCGAGTTGAGAAGCATTTGTACTAGAAGACTTTCTTTATCGAAAACCTTTGCGTACATACTTAAAATATTTCACACGACTTCCGCTGACTATTAAATTAAAGTGTGATCTCGGTTTCTATTTTTTCACCAGATCTGAGCGTTGAGGGTTTGCTTGCAGGTGTTGCAGCGCTGTCAGTCCTACTTCTCATTGCTTTGGCTGCAACCATCTGCTTTGCTTGGAGAGGCGCAAGAGAAGACAGGAAAGCAAACCTGGAGTATGCAATGTCTAACCACGGCCTCACACCATGAAATTGGAATATATGCGTAAAAGAGACGAAAACGAATGAATTAAAAATAATAATAATGATAATAATAATAATAATTAATGACTGATTGAGGCTTACGAGGAATATATCTTGACTGGAAATCATCTTGCGATTCAGGGCGGCAGGAAGGGGCAGAGTAAGGCTTTAGTCCCCGCAATCCCCCCCCCCCCTCCTCCCACTTTTTGCTCATATTTTTACAATACGAAGACAGACGAAATTCTACAAAATAGCAATACCTGCGTCATGCCCAGCTTATGTCTTGTCCTATTGTGTCCACCTTTACGTTTTAGACAGTTTTGGTACTAAGAACCGCCAAACGATTACTTGCTTCCGTTTTCCTGTTTACAAACTCTCCAAACACACATCATATTACATTTCTACCTAGTATGAAGTTTTGGCGATTTCAGAAACTGAAATTTCAGCATTTTCTTGAGAAAGTATGCCCTCAAACCACTCTAGAATTATTGTGCGTCGCTCATTCCCGTAAAATCAAAGATTACAAGACATTTTAATATTCATGTATAAATTAAAACACCAGCTGAGCTTCTCCCTGAGATTATACAATAATCATTTTTCAAAT
>JANSTQ010157548.1:10974-21376 GCA_026167885.1 Bergia puertoricense
ACATTTTAATATTCATGTATAAATTAAAACACCAGCTGAGCTTCTCCCTGAGATTATACAATAATCATTTTTCAAATCAAATAACAACATAATTTACGAAATGGTGATTTTGCTCACCCGACACTCAACTAAGTGCAATTTGGAGACTTTCCAATAATAACTCAACATACTCAAAACTGGGACCATAATTTCAATCAATGGATCAAGACAACATTCTGTTCATCATGCATCAGTTGCAACAGATAGGCTCCGCCGCAATCGTGTCGTTTTTCTGTCGAACATGCGCGAGCTTTTTGCCAGATTTCTTTGCTGAAACATAACTCGCCAAACAGGTTTCATCTGCTGTTCTTGCGCATTTAGTACAACAGTTGATATATTACCACCCCACTATTCCATGAACCGGTTTAAAACCTGTTTAATTATGGTATGATCTCTTATATGATCCCATGATCCTTGGACATGCTCAACAGAAAAAGGTCACGTTTTTGAAAACTTATCTTTCACGTTTGTTGAACGGATAAAAGATAGACTCGGTTAGTAAGGTATCATGAACCCCTCCTTTGTTTAAGTACTTTTAAAATAAAATTGTTTAACAGCACAAAGTATTTCATGTCATGTTTTTTTCTCAACTTTGAAATGTAAATCCGTTAGCTATGAAGTTCTTTTGATTTCGTTCTTCTCATAGTTTCCCTCGTAACATTTTGCTCTGCAAATTGTCTGTTCGATTCGTTTCGAAATGTTTCTACTCCCTTGCCTGTCAAAAATCTTTCAGTTCCTAATGGAAAAATTTGTCTTAACTATCTTCTAGATGCTTTTCAAGTTTATCAGGTCACATACATTTGAAAGCGGTTTATTTTTGGTTCCAATGTTAAGCTTGCAAAAATCTCGACACGGTTTTCGGTTGAGTGCTAATTATGAAGCAATTTCTGTTCAGTGCTCTATATTGGTACAAATGTATCTACCAACATATCTTGGAGCCGCGACTCTGTTATCAGAACTTCCAAGGTGATAAACTCCCAGCATTTTGTCTCTATAGTTCTCCAAGTGAGGTCGATGATAAACTTAGGACCGGGAGTAAGAAGAGGTCAACAAAGATTCTTCCAAGAGTCGGGTGTGGTGTTCACCTGCTGAAGAGATTGCTTTGTACCTTGTCACACAATAATGGTACTGATATCTAGCCACTTTGTAAAGGATACGAATTACCAGCGACACAATCGCTAACAACACAAGAATAGCGAAGCTAACCGGCACCAGGCCAAGGATAGCAGCTCTTATCCAATCTAAAACTACAAAAAGTGTCTCATTTGGACCATCTGGAATTTCACCTGCTGCATTCAGCGCTGCCTGACCGATGCCAAATGTTGCTATGACAATGTGGGAAAGCAAGGAAACGCTCTCCAATTGGTTAGTGAACGAGTTTGCATACGGGTTGACGGAGGAATGGTGGACATACAACATCAGACACACAAACTGTAGGACGAGAAAGCGGGGAAGGTGTTGAGGAATGAAAGAATGAAGTGCTACCAGTGCCAGTCTGCGGCCAATCAAAACACTTTCCCAGTACACTGTTCCAATATTTTTCCCGCTCACTCTTTGGAATGGAGCCGTTAATACTCTCAATACGGCCTTTTTAGTTTCATCTTGCTCTTGACTATCGGATATTTTCTTTGATTTCAAACAAACCAACCAGTATACAACAAAGGGTAATGGAAACATGCAGCCGATGAGAAAATGGCGCACGCTGATGTAGCCATGAATCAGCCCTTTTGCGCTGAGGCCTAACACCACGACAAACGGGATTAAATAACAAGCAGAGAACACGGCCATAGCCGTTTGCCAATACTGCCAGCATTGGATTTCACCATCTAAGAAAAGAACTCGCTGCGAACCAACATTAACACAATTTAGAAGTTTGAGTGACGCGTTTGCCAGTGTCACGTGACCCAAGAGCAAAGTCTCCACAGCAGCAGCGACATATGGAGCCACGGACGGACAATGACTACCACGTACTTTCTTGTACATCCGATCCAAGCAGTAGACTAAAATGATACAACCGAACACGCCAATTACGCCAGCTGCCGGTAACAGTTCCTTCATCACTGCGTTGAGCCCCGATATGGGGCAACCGAATGTGGACAACCTTCCCTCACGGTCTGACAGCTGAAAATTGAACAACTTCATCACGGATAGGATATAATGGGTCCGCAGCACGTTTACTGCTGTGTCCTCTATTAAGAGCAAACTTGCCACTTGGTAGAAATAAAACAAAACTTTGATATAGCCCTCTCTTTGGTTACTGGAATTCAAGCTGTTGCTTTCAGGTCTTGGTCTAAACCAAAGAACTTGGCCGACAAGGAAAGGAACAACAGGGGGTCGTTTAACCAGGTAAATCGCCATTAATAAAGCGAAGAAAACTGCTACAGGTATATACCAGAACGAACGGCAGTAGTTGTTCTCGATACAAGCACTCGAGATAAGTGAAGCTGTGTAGCCCTCGGAGCACGCACCGCACAAACGTCCCGTTCGGTTTCCATTACAGTAGTTATACACTGGTTTTTCGAGCATGCGCTGAGGAGGAGATGAACAGTAACCAAAGGGACAGGAGTTGAAAGCCAAAGCCGTATTGTTCAGATTATCGACGGAGCCCCAGAAACCATTTTTTGCTTTGATGTTCTTGGTACATGTTGCACCGTAAGGGCAGCGATGACAAACAAAATCCTCCCAAACAGAAAGTCCACTCGAAGTTCCCCTTTGGAGACTATAGAATCCCGAACCACAAATCTTGCATGAGATGGTAAAAATTGTAAGCTTCACTTGACACAATTTTCCTTGATAAATAGTGTCCATAATACGAGTGAAATTGCTTAAGAGGAGCATACCGCCCACAGAACACATAATTGTATTAGACTTGTCTACAGAGAAGAAACCTCCTCCAGAAAGAGTAATAAGATAGCTCACATCGCTAACAGGATCAGATTTTAACATCGTGTTATGCAGCACCAATGAGTTCTCACTATCAGAATAGATAAAGGAATCATGATGTCCTTTATCCTGATGATCCGAATATTGATGAAACATAGTGTTATCGATATCAAGGCTTGCCGATCCTTGGGCGAGATAGATATGAGTTCCACGAACGGAGAAATTATCTTTAAACTTACAGTTTTTTAATGTAGCGTTGGCGTTCTGAACTAAAAGAGCGCCGGCGTTATTTCCAGTATTTCCTTCAAAAAGCGTGTTCTCTATTGTCACATAATTTGTTTGATTCCATACGGGATATGTCCCTTTGCATCCAGGAGACTGTGGTGTAGTTTGTGAAAACACCATTGCAACAGCTGCGTAAGCTTCGTTATATATGTTCCGAAAAGCAGAGTTGTTTATGTGTACATTCACCATTGATTTTCCAAACTTTTGCTTTAAAAATATGCCACTTCGTTGCTGTTTTACGTCTTTTCTAAAATGTTTGGTCGGATATATGCTAGGTCCTAACGTGACCTTACTAAGCATTATATTGGCTACTGTTGGTTGATCAACATCATACCATCCTAGAAAAATGCAGATTAGACATGCCGTATCAACGACATACAAAGAACCACTGGGCCATCCTGAAAATGTTGAATCACGAAGTTCAAAGGTTAGCACCTGTCCATCATTGTCTGTGCCGCGTAAAACCAAATGTCCACCTGAATTTTTATGAAATACACAAAATCTCATGAAAACATTTACATGTGGATCGTTGTAAGAACTCACAAAATGCAAAGCGCGTCCAGCATTTTCTTGAAAAGTTACGTGTTCCAAACTTACATCTGTTACGTCTCGGAGAATCATAGCTGCGCCTTCACGCCAGAGCTTGGTTCCAGCGATGACAGAGTGTTTAGCTTCCACTTTACCAAACGAACTTAGCAGCAAAGCAATAGCAGAGTTGTCAATAAATCGTACGTTGGATAACATAATTTTCGCTTTCTGTCCTCCAAGAGCTGATACAACACAATATTTGTTATTGTCTTGCCACAAGCTATTAACAATGGAGACAGCCGCTGACCCTGTCGTAATAAGATACAAAGTTCCGCACATCCTATACTGAGACGAATAATAAGTACAACTACAATTAAACACTCGCACGTTATCGATTTTTATAGCTTGATAGACACCTTCTTTGTCTCCGAAAATGTACATAGCTGCACCGTTAACAGCCGCACAATTAAGAAAGGTAACGTTTCTTATAGTTGTATTCATCTTTCTTGTATGTACATAGAGTGCTCCGCCATTAAATATATCGGAATTAAAATGCGAAAATCCAGAGTCTGTGATAAACAGTGCAAGTGAAAGGTGAGCTTCAATGTTCATCGCTCCTCCGTCGCCACGAATCATATCTTTACCTGAAAAAAGGCATTCGTTCACGTTCAACACAGTCCGAGGAGACGAGATATTCATACAGCGTAGTGCCCCATTATCTTTAAAGATTACACGATGGAATTCAACAGCTGAAAAGTTTGCTTGTGATGTGTAAAGACTTGTGCTGGTTGATGAGTTTTCCACGGCATCATTGCCAACAAAATGAATGTCCTCGTAGTCTTCCTTGGTCACTCCTAACCGAGGCAACAACACCTCTATTATTTTGCCTTTGTTCTCGTGAAATATAACATGGCGAACAATGATAAAAGACGCAACAGCCGTAGAACTGCTCGTGAACAAAGTGCTGTTGCTAAAATATAGAATTGATAGAATCCCGCGAAAATCTTCCGAGGATATAGCTTCATTCCTTTGAAAAGTAGTATTTCTAATGGACAGCTGTAGCTCGGGGGTATTAGACGATCCCGAGTGTACGTCCACCAAAAGACACCCGACACTTCTAATAAAGAGTGAGTTCGTTATGTTTATTTTTGTGACACTCGAAACCTCATTGAGTACAACCGATATGGCTTTAAAGCACTCTTTGAAAGTGCAGTTTGCAATCTTCAGCGAGTGTCCTTGGAAGTCAAGATGCATTTGGCTAAATGCCAATCCTTGTAGAGAAATTGTTACTGGCGTATTCCTTGCTTTACTGCCAATGGTTATACCGCCACGACAAGTAAAATACGCAGGCCCATTATAGCTCACTAATGACATGCTCTTGTCAATAATCAACGATCGGACAAGGCCAGTTGTACAATTGTAAGGGCTTTCTGACGTCATAGAACCATCAAGATGGATGACGTCATTCCACTGGGATCTACCTAGAACTTCACTAATACTGTGGCAAGGGTCGTTGGGCTGTCCACAGGTAGCAGTGTCGCTGCCATGGAAACGGGAAACAAACCAGTTTTTACCGATGATAAAGTCTGAAATTTTGAATAAGAAGTCGTTTAAGGTGATTCTGAATTGTCATTTTTTTAATAATAGCGTTCCAGTTGCATAAAAAATAAAGGCCAAAAATGCAAACTTTCAAATGATCATAACCTCTGAAGAATTTTAAGAGATATTGAACTTTTGGAATTTAGCATTTCTCTACTTGCATTTTTTATGGGTCTTGATTTTTAGAGCTGACCCTTTTTGAACTACTTTAAAAGTGTGTAGTTAAATCGCTAACTTAAATTGCGGTGCAATCTCTTTCAATAAGAATCTTAAATTAATCTGACGCTCTAATGAACCAATAAGATACGACACTGTGTATGTAAACCGGAGTGCAGCAATTCTTTTCCGGTTTCAGTCGCGAAGCACCTTTAATTAACGAATCACGGGAAATAAATCTCTCATTTCAGAGATCACGGAAAATAACGGATCAAGGAAAAACCCCTTGCAGACCCTCTATAATAGTGAAGTATTAAGTTTCCATTGGCTCTTTAAGCCCTCACGGCTAAAGCCTAGTTCACACTAGTGAAATAAGAAATTTAAATAACAAAGGAAAAGACAATGATACACCTGTGTGAGCTTGTTCCATTTCGTTGCACATCTCCTATTCCTTTGTCTTTTCCTTTGCTATTTAAATTACTTATGCTTGTGCATATGCTTACTTCACAAGTGTGAACCAGCTTAACGCTTCAAACCCAAGCACATACCTTTTTTAAATGTCTGGCAGACTTTTGCTTATGACTCAGACACACTTTTGTCTTTACTCCAGAAGCTCATTTATAATTGTTTCACAGGCACAAAGCTGTGTTCATTCCACACTTAAGGTCACACAATCTTATTTCTCTCACACACTCACAAAATTTATACAGAAACCGCTTTTTCCAACATCGTAATTTGCTCATGAAAATGCGTAATAACCAAAAACAATGTAAAAGGTAATAAATCAAAACCTTCCAACCCCTGAGGGTCAAAAATCGTGAGTCTCACCAAAAAAATCGTGAGATTTTTAAGAAAATTAGTGTTTTGGCAATTGGTGTTGACCGTTAAAAAGTGAAAAAGTCCAAATCCCGTTCTTTCTCGATTTAAAGTGCCATTTTCTACCTGTGCTCCTCAGAGGATGTTGCCTTGTTGTTGACAATGTGGAAGTGGCCATTTTAGTGCTTTTGGCAACACAAACAAAGCTACTGCACTGACGACAGGAATTTTGCGCTTTGTCTTCAAATCGAGGTGTGTTTTGTCACCATATAAATTCTGGAGATTTTTTTCTAAAAATCGTGAGATTTCAGAACCTTGTCACGAGATCTTGAGAAAACATCAAAAATCGTGAAACTCAAGCCAAAAGCGTGGGAGTTGGCAGGTCTGCGACGGGGTTCACTGCTTTTTTAAAAATAGCATTTGTTATATAAACTCTGACCAAATCTTTTCCTGGCTATTACAATCAACTGAAGTACCAGTGACGTGAGAAGCGTACTCAGAAGACGTTTGTTGTAGTTTTCAGAGAAGATGGACAAAACTTCGACACTTGTTTGTATATTTTGACGACGGCGACAAGTTGGCGGGTTTCTTTGGCCGTATTGACCTAGAAGGACGAATAATTCGTCTGAGACGAATTATTTGACTGGTCTGGGTAAATACGAGATCCATCAAATACCATAATTTAAGTGCGTCTGACTAAATACGAGACGCATCAAACGGATGTTTTTTTCCTGTTCTCGTTAAAAACACATCCAAGCGATTACAAATTTTGTTTGCTTGGTTATAAAGCTCCCGTTTAATTCGTCTGTTTGATGCGTCTAAACGACCCACCAAACTGACGAACTAAACAGCACGAAACTTAAGTTCGTCTGATGCAGATTTCCGTATTTATCTAGACGAATTATTCGTCTCAACGAATCATCCGTCTCAGATGAATTATTCGTCTTTCTAGGTAAATACGGCCCAAGAATCATTTATTTCCCTCCAAACGCTCAGATATAAAATCCATGAAGGACAAAATAGTTGTAAAACGATGTTCTTTCAAAATATCGAAATAGCGGGTCCAAAAGAAGATTTAAGTGCAAACTGGAGCCTTTTCATTTTTCGGTGACTGGCAGAAGACGGATGAAGTTGAAATTTTGATTTCTTCAGATTATGGTGTCACGTCACTTCCGTCGACTATGAACACGAGACTTGTATCACAAGATGTCAACCATAAATATGAACTTGCAAATGATTATGGCAAACAAATCAGGAGAGACAGAGACAGAAAACGTGAGAGAAAATCACGAAAACATTAGTTAAGATAACTGCTCAAACTATATGTTTATTTATGAGTCCGGAGTCCGGCATATAAATATATTCATATATCTTCATAAAATCAGATCTGAAATAACTTCTCTATCTGGGTCTGCGCAAGAAGCTGATAATAACACAATCTATCTATCCTAATTCATATGCTATGCGTGACTTACCTACTCGCAGGGCAATAACAAATCCGAGACTGATTATGAAGGCATTACAACAGTGTGTCAACAAGCGTACTTTCGTGGCCATTGCTTTTCATTTGTCGGAAATGACGAGCCCGCGATGAAAGAAAGAATAGACATAGTCCTGCGCATGATTTTTCGATACCAGCTGAGTTTCGCTTCTCACAAAATACTGCAACAATATTGATCAAAATCAACTTAGAAATTTCGTCAATACCGTCTTGAGATTTAAGAGGGTAATGACGCGACTAATTTATTTTGCGAGTGACTTCTGTTTCTGGCTTCTGCTTTGCACATACTCAAGAAACTTCAATGTGAATTACCTCTGTAAAGGCGCCGTTCAGATACTAATCTAAATTTTTTCAAGAATGGTTGTTTTTAGGCGGCAATTGATTGTAGTTAATTTTTCTGTCGTGAATCACCATGATTTATGTTCTGAGCCGGAACAAACTTTCTGCAGAGAAATTGTTCCGTTTTGAAATAGTTGGGCTCACTGGAATCCTTTAGAACGAAGTCTTCATTAAAATCTCCGAGGAATATTTACAGACTGAAAGTCGCTGCTGAAGATTAGATGCTCAGTTCGACCGGGCATTCTGATTAGAGTTGAGAACAGGGTTTTCTTAGTTGTCCCTCACCTGCAATCAGTTTAAATATACAAGACTGACCTAACTTAACTAATTCTAAAGTGAGGGGCTAACTGGTAACGTTTCTGAGCAATTGCTCTATAACAAGAAAGGAAATTGACCCACACGGAGAAAGAAAAACACTCTAGGAAAAGGAAGAGACTGCCCACAAGAGGCGAGCTGTTCGTGGGCAATTTTATGGTAATATGCGGCAATGAAGGCGTGAGTGAGGGGGTAACCAGTAAGGTTTAGCTGCTCAGCGCTATGAATAAACAGATATAGTTACTTTTTTTTATTAAAGTGGCTGTTTCACGGCTTTGCGCATGCTCAGGGATTTATTGACAAAAGGCTGTTTCAAGTTAAAATATCTATCAACAGACACTGCTCAGATGCCAATCTAAGTTTTCAAGAAGAAAACCATACTGCGGATGGTTTGTTCTAGGCGGCGATTAAATTGGATTGTAGTTATCAATTTTATGTTCCGGGCCGGACGGTAAATAGTCAATTGCTTTAAAATGCATAAAACCTTGGCAGAAGTGACTGATCATTGGCATTTTAGTGGATTAAGACGTTTACTTTTGAAACTCTTCGGATAAATAACGTAATAATGTCACTTTTGAAAAAAGGAAAATTTATCGATTTAGTCGTGATTTTCAACAGTCCCTTTAAGTAGAAGAGCCGTACAAATATCCCAGTAGTTCCGTCTGACTGATGGCCCCACAAAGTAAGTGGACCCCGGCAGGATTTAAACCCGCGACCTCCGTAAAGGTCACCCGGCGTTGCTCTACTGAGCCAGATGGGTAACTAAGACGGTGAAGTGCGGCAGTGAACATGTGAGTGAGGTGGTAACAAAACCAGTAAGGTTTAGCTGTTCAGCACTATTAAACAGACGTGGTAATTTGAAGTGCACTTCAACCACTCTTAAACCACTATTTCCTGGTTTTATTCAAATTAAATATAATGCAATTTTTCAGCAAACCCTCAGAATAACTCCTTAGCGTTGGGTATATAATCAGTTCGAATCAAGAAATCCTATCTGTTGTCTCAAATGAGTGTTTATTGCACGGGGGGGGGGGGGGTGGGGTTCGGTTTCTGTTTCAAAATCAACAGTTTTGAAAACAAAAATAAGTGAGTTTAAAGCAAACTTGTTTTCATTTCTTTGTTTGTCATCTATTTTTAAAATGTCTTCGGTAGCTAACATGTCTCCCTGTGGTCCTATAACCAAGATCTACGCATTCGGCAACCTGTCAGTTATAAAATAATATTACCGCTTATTTGTTTAAAAACTAACGCAAATCCAAATACGCACAAGTGTCATCTCATTTCGAGATGTCACAAAAGACCCAATATTGGCCCCACAACAACGTGAATGCTTCAACATAAAAAAAAAACTTATTTAAAGAAAGGTTTATAGAATTTCCCTTTAGGAGATTTCCACCTCGAGTCTTCAGACGCAAATATTTTACAATTTATGCTGTTCTCGTGTTTGGAATACTAAAATGCATTAAAATGCGATGAAAATATATCAATATATACGATAGGGCTTTTTTCCCCTCGGGGCTGAGGTCTTGAAAGGTTGAATTTAACGGTTGACTTCTTGGCAAGCATTCTAACGTATCAGAGCCAAGCTGTGCTGTTTGTGTATTGAAATATGTATAAGCCACTTTCTGAACGAACGTCAGTCGGTGAGACTCCGGTTATACAGAAGTACAGCGAAAAATAACAACGCTGCATTTCTTGAGATCAAGTTGTCTCCTTCGCCAAGTCTAACATGATGATCACGTCAAGCTTTAGACGCTTCCTAAATTTATTTATTAGTTTTTGTCTTATGTTTCTTCTTGTTGACGTAGTGGTGGGACAAAATAGAAGTTTGAACGACAGTTCCGTGACTGTGCAAACTGCACATGGAAAGGTACGGGGTAAAACTACGCTACTTCCAACAAATAAAGAAGTTGACATGTTCTTCGGAATCCCGTACGCTAA